>JALIZH010015240.1:0-51921 GCA_030522465.1 Rhipicephalus appendiculatus
CATCATCAATATCGAGGTTTGAAAGGTCACAAGCATGGGGGGGGGGGTCTCAAAGTCTGCCCCATACATTGCTTAATAGGGAGGGGGAGCGTTGCGATGAACCTTCGCCCCCCCCCCCCCCCCCCCCACTGAAACGGAACCCTGCGCACGCCTGTTATCACAGCAGCCTTTGTCCCGCACGCCGCGTTTTCAAGGCCAGCGTCTTTGATGAGGAGGAATTATAGGCCAGTCCTTCGTAATAGGTTGGCAGCTTTCAACGACCCACCCGTCATGCGAGTGACATAATGTGGCGCAAGGCGCGGTTCTACGTTTCTGCCACACAATATTGCATCTGTTAACGGGAATCATTGCCCGACGTGACCTCTGTACAGGGACTTCTTGCGAAGTGGCTTCAAGCACTAGCATGGCTCTGTAGTAAGATATTTTATTACGACACAGAATAGCTGGGTTCGGTTTTGCCTCAAGCCCTGGTTTTTCTTGTGTGATTTTTTTTACAAAGGTCACGTGATTTTTTCACCACATGCCGCGTTGTTTGAAGGTCAACGTCTCGTGAAGCACATCAGGCTTTCGCGTTAATAAGGCTTATTATCTCATCGAGTCTAGTTGTCGGGCGAGCTGGCACATCTTTGACGAAGTATTAAGCCTGCGAACTAATAGCAAAAATGAGCTACAAAAGTGCGCAGGACGATGTTGGAACGACAGGCGGCTTTACTGAATTCAAGAAACCAGCAGCGTTCTCACAATGCGCATGCGCTAGTATCGACGACACTTTGTACGTGCCGGAAAGAGAAGTGAGGGCGAGGACGAGGGAAATTAGAAGGGGAGAGGGTAAAGCATAGCATAGCCAGCCATGTATGACGTCACGCAGGCAAAATCATGTATAGAACAGCCATGTACAGCATAGCCATGATTAGTAAGTATAGCAAGAATGCGGGAAAGGGAAGTGAGGATGAGAAGGAGCTATGTAAGGAAAGAGGAGGGAAGTGAGGAGGGTGAAGGTAAAGCATGGCATAGCCAGCATAGAATACCATAGCCATGTGGAAGGAGTGGAAAAGGGAAGCCAGGGAAAGGAGGGATGTGAGGGTGAAGAGGACGGAAAGGACGAGGGGGGAGCATAGCATAGCCGTGTATAGTACATAATAGCAAGGGGGGTGGGAAAGTGAAGTGAGGAGGAGGGAAAGGAGGAGGGGAGAAGGCGCCACAGCCTCAAAAATGAAGGCTTTCTTTCCCGCCATGGACGCCGAGCTGGGTGCGCTTTCGGAACGCCAGCGCGCGCTTACTACTCGTGAACGCAAGCCTCGCCTAAAGGGCCCCTAAACCGCCGACAGACGCTCGCGTGCTCCTCTACGTGCCTTTCCTCTATCGACAACAGCTGTCATGACGTCACTTGTATGATTAGGTGACGTCGCGAGCAACAGACGCTGCCAGTGGGCTAACGAGAGCCTGTTTTCTGGGGCGCTATTTTGTAAGCGTTCTAGCATAGAACGGGGAGGAGGATAGAACAAAAATAGGAGGGAAAGACATGCGCGATTGGTCGAGGCTATGAGGCTATTCCGACGGTCAAGACGTGCGAATAGCCACAAAATGTGCTTAGAACGGAGAGGAGGTTGTTATAACGGGCTCGGGCGTCGTTCTATCGATGGTATGGCTACAAAACAGTCTCCGCGGACAACTCGGCTTGGATTGGAACGTAAGCGGTGGCGCCGGAGGAGTGGGTTTCTCGCGCATCTCTCTACCGCCTCACAGCTGACGCCTGTCCGCTGCTGTGTACTCTTGGGTGAGCTCGCTAGCACGTAAGGCTAACTGGGGATGCCGCTCCATAAATGAGAGCAGAAACGCCCTTTGGTTGTCGGGAAAGCGCGGACCTCTTCTCGATTGCTGCGCTATTTCGACAACTGGGTAACGGTTCGAATTGTCGCGCCGTTTGAAATTTACGAGTACACTAACATAGAGTTTCCTATAAATACACTAGAGGGAACTCTGGCGCTAGTGTCTGTGGGGGGCTGCAACACACGGCGCTTCAGCCAGCATGGGAATGATGGGTAGTACACAAATTTGCCTAGTCTTGCCTAGTCTTCGTTCTTTTGGCTACATTTTGGCTGCGTGTGGCCTGAATTCGCTTTGCCGCAATACGAAGTTCAGCAAAGGTTTAGCAGTTACGCTTCACCATATTTACCTTTTAAGGCTCACGAATTCAAATACGTTCACGAAGTTCACAACTGTTCATTCTTTTATCCGAAACAGAACGAAAACGCTACAATAAACAAAGCCACAAGTGCGTTCGAAGCCGGAAGTGCGAAGACTAGGCAAATTTGTGTACTACCCATCATTCCCATGGTGGCTGAACGATCGCAGCGCCAGAGTCCCCTCTAGTTAATTTTAGGAAACTCTATGTACACTAATACTGCTAATACTAGAAGCATTGGTTTAAACAGCGTGGGGGGCCAGCGCCACTGCGACACCACCTGGCGCTACGTCAAGACATTAACAGAAGTTAATTGTCAAAGTCACCGAGCTCTTCAACTTCAAGCTGCGAAAAACAATGCCTCTGAATATTGATGTTCAGTTATAATAATTATACATTTCTTTATGCACTGCATACATTCCTGAACTCCCCAGCTCGCCTATTGGCTGTTTGCTTCCCTCCTCTTTTTGTTCTATCCTCCTCCCCGTTCTATGCTAGAACGCTTACAAAATAGCGCCCCTGCTAGCAGATGCACGCGCTTGTTGCGTTTCCACCTCGGACGCTGAGCAAGGGCACTCGCAGAGGTGGACAGAAGAGCCGACGAATGCTGCCTAGCGAAGGAAAGAGCGAAACAAGGAAACGCGTGGAACTGCGCCAGCGTTCGCTGTAGACTCGTGCACAACTGAACGCCGCTTTTAAATTTCCCTTTAAGGGCAAGTGAATCTCTGCTCCGCACTTCGTGCAGCTATCACGTTGAGTGCAACGGCATACATTTTTATTGCCGCAATCCGCACACCGCCTCAAACCATGCCACGTCATGTGTTGTTCGGAATCCCTGAGCTGGCTCGAAAGGATTGAACGCTCAAGCTCTCTTAAAACTTGAGACGTCGGTCACATGTCCTCGCAATGAACGCACACTCGGCCGAAGGAAATATCAATCACTGTAGCGTCTGAGCCAGGGGCGGCGCTAGCGGGAGGTACGGGGGGGCTGGAGCCCCCCCAGAATTTTCGCCTGCCCCCCCTATGCTCCCCCAAGAGCAAACATAGTCAAAAGAGAATGCATGAGTTACCCATCTTCCTGCCCCCCTTGGACGAACTTGGCTTGTCGTGGGTGCCCCCCCCCCCCCCCCCCCCAGCGAAAAAATCCTGGCGCCGCCCCTGAGCGTCTCTCACATTTAAACACTCAAACTGTCGACGGCTGTTCGCTTCACGTAACGTGCACTTCAGCCAACATCTCAGAAACCCAATGCGTCTTCTTCAGCTGTCTCATTTGATCAGCAATGAAGCTGCCTTATTGTCCGGTCAGCGTCTGAGATGTCTGTGAAACGAGTCCGCCTGTTCCACTATATGGGCGGGAATTGGAGACGCTCGATGTGTCGCTGTGGAAGGGGTGAGGCGGGACGTACCACTCAACTAAGGGGTCGCTTTTCTTTGTGTTTGTCGAGGAAACGGGGTTTCGTCTTTCACCTCGCTGCTCAGATGGTTCGAGAAAGATTGCGCTGTCATCCGATACGATGAAATCCGTTCCGGGCAAAGAGGGTGCGTACATTCTGACGTCTGTCATCAGCAGGCATGGCACGCATAGCGTGCTGTCCGAGCTTAATCATTGCAGAACTCTCAACGCGGCTGCCAGCGTCCGTGTAGCTGAATTAAGCAACAAGCGGTACTCGAAGGCTGGTGCCCCCAGAGCCGTATATCCCCTTTGGGAGAGTTCGGCGCTCCTTTGATCTCACCGCCAGTCTGGAAACTGCTGCCCCAGAGTCTGGCAACAACGCGCCTCCGCGCCGCCGACGCCATTTTGTGCCGCGGTTTCCCGTGGCGCTGCGCCCGTGAAGTCGATGTCGGCAGTAATGAGGACTAAAAGTGCGCTAAAAACACAAGGACGAAGACGAGGAAAACAGGACTCGCGCAGTCCTGTTTTCCTCGTCTTCGTCCTTGTGTTTTTAGAGCAGTTTTAGTCCTCATTATGAATCTAAACCAACTAGCCCGACTCGGTGCTATACTTCGGCAGTTATGCTTCGTTTGTGACAGACCTGGGGCATGTGCTGCTATTCGTGCACGTGTCGGCTGCGGAGAATATCGTAAACATGCACGGAAATCGTAATGGAAGCTTGCAGCAGCTGCTCGTACTCGCAAAAGAAAAGGTTCGCCCTTTACCGTTTTCCGCAAGGCGAGAGGAGTCGAGCACGGCGCCGCGTTTGGGAAGTGCAGCGCTTGTTGTTTTCTCTCCCTTTAGTGTGCTCGTTTTGTTGGTGCGCTGTTAATTTGAAGCAGAGCCGTATCAATGGCTCTGGTACTTCCGAAATATACGGCTCCGGGAAGTACGACCGAAGCGAAATAAATAGAAAGCCAACGATAACTCGCGCTTTTGTGAGGTAAGTGTGAAAATTAGTCGGCCCAATATGATGTGCATTCATGATGTACAGTTCATACGTGTGTGCGCATCCGTTGCAGTGGACCTGTGGAATTTTATTAAGTGGTAATCCTTGGCACAGCTGAAGGTATTCAAATCAAGACAAACTTTCCTTCAGTTCAGAACTCACCCCGTTTGGCATGAGTGCATTTGTACAGCCAAAAAATTGGGGGGACCCTTAAGCTTCGCCTTTAAGAGTTGAACGCGATAGCGATATCCCGTCCCTACTGCGTACTTCAATCACTTAGTGCATACTATGTAATGGGTAGTATGGTTTAAACCAGGAGAAATTATGCGCGGCAAATGTGGGAAATGTTTTCGAACTTGCTATGCACCCACTACGTGGTGTTAAGGGAATACGCGCAGTAAGGTGTGTGCCGTTTGTAATGGGTGGCTGGCTTTAAACTATGGAATCGTTATGATAGTTACATATTCTGACGCCCGATGGCAATTTACGCTTGTACCACGCAATATTCCTGGGATATTACATGTTATATTGCGACGCCTATATAAAGGACGCTTGCGTTTGCGAAGCATGGAAGTTATTTTCACTGCATTTCCAAGCAGAGGAAGTTATTTTCACAGTAAATTCAAGCAGAGGCGTGGCTGTGTGGTAGAACACCTGCTTGCCACGCAGACGACCCGGGTTGGATCCTCACTCGGACCCGAAAATTTTTATTAGTTATTTTATTTGCATCTTTCTCGATTTTTCGGTCACGGACAAGATGGTGATTTTTCGGTCACGAAAAAGATGATGATTTTTCGCTCACTACCAACGACGCCGATGCCGACGCCGGAATTTCTGCGAAACGAGCTCTTTAACGCTATCGCGTTAATATTGGAACAGCCTTCATCCCTTCAAGCCCTGCTAATTTCGAGCCATCAAACGTCTTTTTCCACGATGATCCCCTTTGCCGTGGCCCGCAACTGAGCATGTAGCAAGTTTAAATAACCGAATCAAGTGCATACCTTGGGTGTTAGTTCACGAAGACCATACGAGTGATGAATGTTCTATTTGTTTCACTGCGCACTAGCAAAGACTTCAGGTGCTGACGCCCGCCGAAGTAAATGCGCTGTATTTTTCTCGGTAAGCGACGCAGTTCAGTTTTTAATGGCTAGCAGTGAAAGCTTTGATTAAAGCACGCACAGCCAAAGCCTCGTTGGCGTACTTAGTGGCGTTGTCAAGAGAGCGATGCCCAAAATAGGTCAGTAAAGCTGAAGGCATGAACGTTTGTATCAAACCGAAGGTCATATACATGTCGAAATGTCGAACGTACAATGCCTCAGTGCCTAACAGACGATTTTTATTTGGTTCCTATAAAATAAACTGCAGCAGTACTCGAAGCTGGCACACAGCGAGGTGCAGGGAAAAGCTGTAGATCTACTGCGAATCAAAACAGCAATGCGCAGTTCATTTACACTCGCCCACGCCGTCCTGCCTTTGACGCATGTTAAGCTAGGCTTCTTCAAAGCTACCTTTCTGTGAACATGTTCAAATACACGCGTTATCTGCACTTTTTTTTTTTTCGTTGAAAGCTAGCCAGAGTCTGAGCGCTAGGACGCTCGCCAACGCGAGCTTAGGGTGCGGTCTCGTGAACTTACGACGACTTTCTGTACCGATGGACCGCGGTGGGTACTCGCCAGATTCGCGATGGGTCGATGGTGGTAGTGGTGCTGTAGCAGGCGGGATTAGCCTGGCATACATGGCCGTAAAATTGTCCCGCTTGAGCGTGTCATGTATTGTAGGGATCTGCCACCACGTGTTAAACAGCCCCGTGTCTCGCAGCAAGGCAATCAAAAGTCGTTGCATGCTCCATCTCGTTGCGGTGGGTAACAACGTACTGCCCAGATGAAGGATGACAGGTATTCATAACTATTCTGCAAGAACTGAAGAACCTGCTGATGGCGTTTTTTTTTTTTTTTTTTTTTTTTTTTTTTTTTTTTTTTTTTTTTTTTGAAGACATTGTCTTCGTACGCCACTTCCGCCCACACACCGTGACAGATTGATATTCCGCGTCTGATTGCCGATGTACCATTGCTCGCCTGAATAAACATGAAGTAAAGTTAGAGAAGTAAGCAAACAAAAACTAAGGAAAGCACTATAAAAAAATTAATGTGAAAACGAGGTACAAAGTACGTAGTAAAAAACAACCAATAAAAAAAGACGCCGCACACAATACGTCGATAAGATTAAGAAATGCGCGCTGTCAGCATTCACTCTGAATCAAATGGTCAACTACACCTTCATGGTTATGCGTGAAGCCTCTGTTATTTCAAGCGGAAATCGTTTTAGCAGCGCTGCTTGTCAGTCACATCGTACGGCACCTCCAGTTACGTTGGTGTTATATAGGATTATTACTAACTGTTTCATGAAAATAGCATTATATGTTACGAAATAACCAATTGTACAGCGAAAACCGTGTGTGGGCTTTTATTGAATCTAAGGACCTCGAGCTCGGACAATTCTTTATTCAGCTACATCGATCTTGATCTTTTACTTATTGAAATCATAGAAGAGGATAATGGGCGCACACATAATCATAGCTAATTATTGGCTCATAAATAGAACACGCATACAATGTACAGTGCTCACGAAATGAAACGCGACAGCCATAAATTTCAGTACAGACACTGCCATTTGAAATTGGTCGCGACAACCACGTCATGTTGCTACGAATATGGCCACTAGTAGTCAGATTCCTAGCACTACCAGGACCTAGTGGTCCCTAGGCTCTGATGTCAGTATATGAGCCAATATTGCGTCTATATGACACGAAGTGAAGGAGGAAGAAACGAAAGTACGTTGTTTATCTAGCCCTAAACTTTCGATTTTCATATCGTGAGGACTGCATGCGTAGAACTTGAAACACATACGTGTAAATCAAGGTAACACCACGACATTACAAAAAAAAAAAAAAGACTACCTTTCAAAGTAAGGACATGAACTGCGTATTATAAAAGCGGCGCACTCAAGCAAGGATGCGAACCACATGATAATAATTATTATTAGGATTTAACGTTCAAGGAAGGAAGGAAAATGAGAGAGAGGAAGGACAGGGATGCTAACCAGTTTGGCATAACCGGTATACTACCCTGCACAGGGGGGAAGGGATGAGGGAGATTGAAAGAAGAGTAAAGAAAGAGAGAAAGAGAGGGGGGAGCACACGCGTAACGTCACAGCGCAAAGCGGCTGTCTAGTGGGTATACGGCATCATTAAGAGTCTGCAGTCGCTAGTGCAAGTCTGTTGTCCTTAGGAATTTGAGTAATGCCTTGGTTGATTGAATTCTCGATGACTTTTCGGGATGACATTGGAGGATAGTTTCTAGTATCATCGTTCTGTTGTCAAGACGAGCGAGAGCGATTGAGAGGGATCGTCTCTGCACAGCGTAGCGAGGACAGTCGCTGAAGATGTGCTGCAAAGTCTCCTCGGTACCGCAGGCATCGCAAAAAGCGTTGTCGGCAATCCCTATACGAAACGAATGTTATTTGGTCAAAGCCACGGCCTCTCTTCGGCGGAGTCCAATTTTTATTTGAAATCACGGCAGCTCGTTCAGGTGGTGTTGCCTTTAGTTTTGACTTCTTGATGTATTCAGTGTTGAGTGCGAAATATACTTTGCGATTATTCGAAGCATGGCAGCAGCATCAGACCTTGAAAGGGGTATAGCCTCTTCCTTGTCGCATTGCAGAGCTGACCGGGCAGTATTATCGGCATGTTCGTTGCCAATCACGCCGCAGCGACTTGGCAACCATTCAAATGTCACTTGGTGCCCCTTCTCATATGACGTTCAAAGATCACGATAAACCACATGATGTCGAATGTACGCAGCGACAGTGGAAATTTTGAAGAGACGATCTCATGAAAGTAATGTATTTACATGCGTTAATTGCGTTAAACTAACATGTTATCATGAAAGACCTTTTATGGATATAAAGGCGTACCTTTGCCTTGTTCTGGTTGGTTATAAGCCCAATAATATGTATAAACCGAACGCCCTACTGTCTAATGTAAGTGCATACAATTTGATTCGCCATATTTATGTCATGATAGTGTTAATACAAAGCTGCTATAATGACTGTCAGCCAGGGCTGAACAAAAATTCCATGAAAGAGTATCGCGATATTATCTTAGATACTTTGAGTATCTGTATTTCTGTATCGAGATATATTTGATAAGTGTATTTGTATCTCAGTAGCAAAATAATTAAGATGCGCTGATCATATCGCGATACTGTGCAGGACACGCGTGTCTTGTTACTTTCTTCTTCTTCTTCTTATTTTCTTTGTTTTGTTTTTTTTTTTTTTTGTCGAAAATGAGCGGACCTGTTTCTAAGGTGGAACGGAAAACTTTTGAGCTAATGCAAGCAAAGGCACGTCGCCGTTCGCCAAGGGGCGGCAAAGGGTTCTCCAACGCACAGAATGGCGCATGTGGTAAGGCGCCCTACGCCATGCGTGACGGTAGATACGCGGAGGCAGTATTGTCATGCTCTGCCGACGAAAGTCGCCGACGCTCACGGCAGGGACCTCATGCCTAATTTTTTTCTTTTTTTCGGGTGGCTAGTAACTTCGCGGCTCAAATGGGGCCGATCCGTTGTTGTCTAAATGACAGCCTTTTTGAAAATCTCCCGTTGCCTGAGCCCAGTTAACGCAACAACCATCTCAGGAATACAGATCTCGTGTCTAGAATGAATGCATACCATTAAATGGCTGGTGTTCGTTAGCGCTTTGAGCGATAGGCTTGACTTGCAAGTTTCAATATGGTGAAACATTAATCACAATATTATCCTGCGCCTAATGAATGTCTTTGCGGAGCATCAGCATTCCCGAAATCTACAAAGTATTCTAGTATTTGTATTCCTGTATATCTATTCCGGAACATTCTTGTCGTCTTTTTGCAAAAGTACTTCGGAAATATCCCGATACGACGAAGACAAATGTATCTAAGTATTTCTATTTTTGACATCCAGCGCATGTCTTTCGATATCTGTATTCTGGAATACTTTTCTGGGTATCTCTGCCCACCCCTGCTGTCAGCTAATGTCTGTCTTCATCAACAAAGTCAAGAACTGGGGAATTGCAGCTCGATCGATTTCGTGTAAAACGCGTTTTGTGCAGGCATTGTACACAGTCGTAACAAACGGATAAGACTTCTATGTTTCGAGCTAAAGGGAATAAAACGTTGGATTCAGTATCGCCCTAACCCTCTTGGCATAGGCGTGCGCACGAGGGGGGGCAGAGGGGGGCGACCGCCCCCCCAAGTCACCTAAGAGAGGGGGGGGCGCAAAGTCTGCCCCATACATTGACTTAATAGGGAGGGGGGGGCGCTGCGATGAACCTTCGCCCCCCCCTGCCCCCCCCCCCCCCTGAAGGGGAACCCTGCGCACGCCTATGCCTCTTGGGATTCATGTATTTGTGATTCGCTTTTTATTTGTGCAGGAAAGTTCTCGTTTGCAGACTTTACGATACGATTATTCCACCCTCCAAGAGAAATATACCTCGGAAGTTAATTGATGCACCTCCACCGCCATCATCATCGACAGCGGGTGGGACGGGACAGGGTTAATGCCCTTTTCACCCCGCCTCGCATGAAGGAAAACTTCCGGACCAGTTTTAAATAAAGTCTATTCACGCAGACACTCTGCAGTTACTCGTAAAAACGCCACTTCCACACTTTGATTTCGCGGAGACCTCTCCTAAAGAACGGATAAGCGGACGACTAGAGACAGAATGTGACAAAAAAAAAAAGATAAAAAAGAAAACCTTGGAAAATGCTTGAGCTTCGCCTTTTAAAGAGAACGCGATAGCGTAATTGATAAGGCGTGCGCATCGCCTTTTCATTTATTAGCCTGGTTTCGGTTCTCGGTGAATATCTCAACTGTACCGCAAGGAAACGAACGTATGTGCGCCTAACATTGGCCGTTTCAAACTATCCTAGGATACCATCTGCAAGTAAAGTTCTGAAGTGCCTACTACGCCATAACTCTATTTCTTGCAAACCGGCGAAACACCCACTACGTGTGCGTAATGTGCCACGCGAACCTACGCAGCTGCTCACTTCCTTGATGCTTTTGCTGCTAACGATGATTAAATATGTCTGAGCTCTTCGTAACTGCTGGGCCCTCAAAACACCCACTCGTTGCGCAATTCCCGTGTTTTGACATCTGGCGTGATTCCACGCTTCCGCCACGCAACATTACACGCGTTAAGGAGACTAATCCCACTGCATAATATTCATGTACTGCTTTTTTTTTTTTTCTCCGAAGTGGTTTCAAAATATTGCGTGGCTCTGGGTTAAGAACACCTGTTTGCCATGCAGAATGCCTGCTTTCGATTCATGCTCGAACCGAATAATTTTATTATGTATTTTATGCGCATTTTTCTCAGTTCGCTCACGGACAACACAGATTTTTCGCTCACAACCAACGACACCGACGCCTACGCCGACAATTTCTGCGAAACGAGCTCTTTAACGCTATCGCGTTAAAATTCTTCAAGTGCTCTATAAAGCGTTATAAGACACGTCACACGGTATGTATTTACACAAGGAAGATGAAAGAGAGAGACAGGATGACAAAGGAAAGGAATGAAAGGCAGGAAGGTCAACCAGACGCGCGTCTGGTCTGCTACCCTGCACCTGGGGGAAGGGAGAAAAGCGCATTTGTAATAACACAGTTACTTACTAAAAAACCAAAGAGATCCAGAGCCTCGAACACCATTGTGATCTCGCAGTTTCAATTCTTTCAGGTGGACCTTCCGGTTCTGTAAGACGTAGCTGAATTATTTATTAATGAGAACTAACAGACAAAGATGCCAAGGAAAGTATAGGGGAAGCTATTAGAAGGAATTGTAATGTAAATGTGAAGAAAGGAAAGTGGACGAAAAGATAGCTTGCCACCGGCAGGATCCGAACCTGCGACCTTCGAATAACGCATCCGATGCTCTACCACTGGGCTACGGTGGCGGTCATCCCTCCGTCCACTTTATAGGGTATATATGTGTACTTAAACGTGGGAGCGTCAGTCAGCGCCGCCTGTTGCCATTACCGCCAGTGTGGAACACTTTTTTTTTTTTTGCATGTAGGCGTCACGTAGTACGTGATCTTATTACGAGCGGGCAGCTGACTAATAATCCCTCGCATACCACCTGAAGGCATCAAGTCTGCCAGAACGAGACCCTCGTTATGAATGAAGGAAAAAATTGTAAACTTAAGGGCTCGTTTGCTTTGTTAAACACAGTATTAATGAGAACTAACAGACAAAGATACCAAGGAAAGTATAGGGGAAGCTATTAGAAGGAATTGTAATGTAAATGTGAAGAAAGGAAAGTGGACGAAAAGATAACTTGCCACCGGCAGGATCCGAACCTGCGACCTTCGAATAACGCGTCCGATGCTCTACCACTGAGCTACGGTGGCGGTCATCCCTCCGTCCACTTTATAGGGTATATATGTGTACTTAAACGTGGGAGCGTCAGTCAGCGCCGCCTGTTGCCATTACCGCCAGTGTGGAACACTCTTTTTTTTTTTTTTTGCATGTAGGCGTCACGTAGTACGTGATCTTATTACGAGCGGGCAGCTGACTAATAATCCCTCGCATACCACCTGAAGGCATCAAGTCTGCCAGAACGAGACCCTCGTTATGAATGAAGGAAAAAAATTGTAAACTTAAGGGCTCGTTTGCTTTGTTAAACACAGTATTAATGAGAACTAACAGACAAAGATACCAAGGAAAGTATAGGGGAAGCTATTAGAAGGAATTGTAATGTAAATGTGAAGAAAGGAAAGTGGACGAAAAGATAACTTGCCACCGGCAGGATCCGAACCTGCGACCTTCGAATAACGCGTCCGATGCTCTACCACTGAGCTACGGTGGCGGTCATCCCTCCGTCCACTTTATAGGGTATATATGTGTACTTAAACGTGGGAGCGTCAGTCAGCGCCGCCTGTTGCCATTACCGCCAGTGTGGAACACTCTTTTTTTTTTTGCATGTAGGCGTCACGTAGTACGTGATCTTATTACGAGCGGGCAGCTGACTAATAATCCCTCGCATACCACCTGAAGGCATCAAGTCTGCCAGAACGAGACCCTCGTTATGAATTAAGGAAAGAATTGTAAACTTAAGGGCTCGTTTGCTTTGTTAAACACAGTATTAATGAGAACTAACAGACAAAGATGCCAAGGAAAGTATAGGGGAAGCTATTAGAAGGTTCGGATCCTGCCGGTGGCAAGTTATCTTTTCGTCCACTTTCCTTTCTTCACATTTACATTACAATTCCTTCTAATAGCTTCCCCTATACTTTCCTTGGCATCTTTGTCTGTTAGTTCTCATTAATACTGTGTTTAACAAAGCAAACGAGCCCTTAAGTTTACAATTCTTTCCAGAATTATTTATGTTATTTACAAGGCGCCACGCCATGTTCTCGCTAAAGCTCTCAACCTGATCCGCAGTTAGCGAATCGCTTGTTTCCGTGTATCAAAGAAGTCGAACGAATCAACAATGCATAAGCACGCTCCGAACTGTAGAACAACAAACTCAGGTGGACTGCTCGTCCGCAGGCCAGTCAGACAGCCGGTCCGCGTCACTCGTGACGCATGTAGCCTACGCTTCGACGGGCTAACGCATTCGGCGTGTATACAGAGGCAAAGCTGCGCCGCAGAGATTTCTCGCTGCAGCATCAAAAATGAACGATTTGGCCTCAGCCCCAAGCCCCCCGTGCTGGTTCGCAGATCGTGACTCATTAATCCGGATTGGCTCGCTCGCGAGGGCAAAAGAAAACCCCGGCCGGATGTTTCCGAAGAACTGGAAGCGCACTCGCGTTCGAGAATCCAAGCTGATCCTCTGCAGCTCGAGTTCTGAAAGTTCTGAGCCAGTTTCACCGGGAAAGCGATGCAGAGAAGTCAACTTGCAGGCTTTAAAAAAAAAAAACGTTAAAAGAACGTTAAAGCGTACAAACGAACTCAATTAGGGGATGAGTTTAATGATGGACACTCATTCTGGATCGAACTGCGTTTCAACACTGCGCTCTTTATTTTGTCACTAGAAATGGATGGGTGCTTACGACGGCCGAACCTCGTTTCTTCGCTGCTTTTTCCCGAATGAAGTTTCCTTGATTACAAAAGACTCCAGAGAAGCGCCTGGGTTCTTTGGTTTTCTGTTTTAACCGCGAAGTTGTTTCCAAATGCCGTTTGCATCTTTGGTTTGCGGTTATTATGTGTATCGACCTGAAGGAGCGAGCCAAGAAAAAGCAGACTACTTGAAACTGAGTTTACCGGAGTTTCTCGGAAGGTTATTGCTTTCTGTGGAGAAACCTCGCCGCGAAAAAACGTCGACAAAAAAAAAAAAAACATTTTCTTCATCGTGTATTGTTTAGGAGAGATGTATAGAAATGTTTCGCAAGAACGTGCAGAAATCTAAAGACCGCGTTGCTGTAAGTGCTTCATGCAAATTGAACGGAGCAGTACCGCAACCCGACTGCGCTGTAGCAGTTGCACGAAAAGGAGAACTGTGAAGCCGGATCCTTCATATAATGAAAGCGGACTGTTCGGTACATGCAGCCACAACGTGTAAAAATACCGCGCTTATAGCTTACCCTAATCTTTCACTTTCTTACGCGCTCTTGCGGGATCATTTTCATTTAGTAAAATGCTATCAGCACTTCTCACGCTGATGTGGAGAAGGTTCTAGCTGCGTTTCTTTCACTGCTTTCTTTATTGCCGTGGCGAGCTTCATTGTTCAACCGCATCCTGCTAGACAGTGCATGCCAAGGAAGAGAAAACTCCTGCGGCGAGTTATTCCGGTGGAACTCTTTTTTTTTTTTTTTTTTTTTGCGAGGGCGGCATTTATCATTAAAATTTAAGGACGCCAGAAACTGAGTTTCGTGTAGGCGGATTTCCGAGCATCGCTTCCCTCTTTTTCGCCCTCGTGTTCCAGTCTTTGCGGTTTTGCTCATGCTTCAGCAGGCGTTGTGCCCCTCCAGGTGGCAGTTGCCAGCTTGCTCTATCCCTCTTTCCTCTGTGTCCTTGCGTATCTGTGTATGCAAATCAAATAATAATAATAATTTTCGCTTAAGGAAACCTGGCAACCAGAAGCAAGATAACGTGTTTGGAAGACAGTTGCGTTCGGCAGAAACGCACTGGAAACAGCTACTCACGCTTAAAATGGAAAACGGAACGAAAAAGAATAGAGTTTTTCATGATAACAGCAAATAAAACGGCTCATGCGACAGCCAACAAAGAGCGGTAGTCCCTCAGAAACGATGCTTTAAAACAGAGCACAGAAACCACAGCCTAAAGAGAGATGCGGCTGTCAAAGTTGCCCTAAAAACCAGTTAATACCAAATTTACATGAAACAAAGAAAAACTTGGGGTTGCACTCTCGTGTGCATCATGCTTTAGCTTTTTGTCTGTATGGTTGTTACACACGCCTCTTGCTTTCTTTGGGTGTGTGACCTTGCTGTCAATTATGTCTGTTGCCTTTTAATATTAATTCAGCCTTATCGAATGGCACATACTTGCGGAACGTGCTATCTGAATGTCGAGATAAATGCCGACGCATGCTTGCATTTGTATACACACCGGAAAATCTACAGAAATCTCACTAACAAAACTAGTTTAGCTTCAGGCGCACACGCGCGCAGTTTTACTTTGGCAGCCTTAATTGGGTGGTTAAGCGAACACGGGCTCACAACTGACAAGCGTCATTTTCACTCGTGGGCATGCAGGCAGGCCCCAGTGTATAATACTTCGTAGAATACGTCGTATAAAGCATAAATTCGAAATTTTGAACACGTCAACGCTCATTTAGTTATAAGAATAGGCTAGCTACAATTTTCTCTTCAAGCAGCGATTTATTTACCAGGAGTGAGCGTACAGCGTAAGCTCGTTATTGGAACTCCTTTGTTTTAAATGGGAGCAAACTGAGATTTCAGAAGCAGTATACCGTGATTCAACTAAACGACGGAATTTTCAGGAAGAAATGAGCATTTAGAGAAAAAAAGAAACTTTATTCGAATAATGTAGAACCTCAGAACTGTGACGTAAACCTTTAACGAAGATGAAGTATGCGCAGTAAATATCCCCCCACAGTGGGCGTGCGCCATAGTTAACAGGCGAACAAGAACAAGCTGGTCAATTTGTCCCTCCTTCATTAATAAAAAATCAGATAATTCGGACGTGTTCTCTGGTCCCAGGCAACATACACATTGTTTAATGGCATCAGACTCTCGTTTATTGGGCCATATTTGGCCGCAACTCGATTTCTTCGGACGATCCTCGGAACTCAGAGGTAATATGAACCTCAACCTCTCCACAGCAAGACATATATAACAGAACAGAACAGAACAGTTTCAACGGCTGTCGCGGACAACCCAAACTAGGCAACGTTGTTCGTGTGGCTATATTCATCTGATAGTGACCACGGTTTCGTCCACATGCGCATCCGATGCAGCTTCGTTTTGACCTGACGCTATTCGCGCGAAATGTAACAAAACATGGCGGGCGCTGCTGAAAACGAAGAGCTTTCAGCCGTGGTCCGCATGTTGGCATAAAACGCGCTTGGGACTTCACGATGGAAGAATGATCAGTTGCCGGCCGTTCTACCTGCGAACGAACCATCGTCACGTGCACGGGGTGGCGTTGATGGGGGGTGGGGGGGGTAATAAAGGAGAGGTGGAGGGCACATTTTGGGCGAACTAAACGCGGGAGTCGTGCGCCGGGATCACATAGGGAACGGAGCCGCGGTGTGACGAAATTTGTTCTTTTACACTGCTCTTATGCAAAATATGTACGGAATTTACGTTTTCACCAAGAAAATGAAAGTATAGATATTGACGTAACAGGCATTTGTTTATTCCTTTCTTGATACTTTCGATAATTCGGCATTAGGTTAATTGGGACATTTTTTCCGGTCCCGTGAAAGCGGAATTAACGAGTTTTTGCTGTATTAGAAGGTTTCCCGATTTTGAAAGTTAAGCGCCATTAGAAATCCTATACGGAAATGAGGAATGAAACGCCACTAGATGCACAATACCGGCGCTGGCTAAGGTTGGATAACGTTACTCAATGTTGCCTAATGTTTGCTAGAGTTGGATACCTTTGGCTTAATGCTGGCCAGCTTTAACTGCGGCTGCATTGTGTAGCCTGGTGTTGCTGGCACATGGCATAAGCGGCTGTTGCTTCGCACGCACGATTTCTTCACCTTAGGAACATTCGCCGTAGTTTTCTCATTTCTCACTTCTTATGTCATTTCTCATTTCTTTCTTATTTTTCATTTCTCTTAGGGGCACTCGCCGGCAGGGTAAAAAGTCTAGCCAAGTCGGGACCAGCTAGGTGCTCCAGCTCTGCTGTGACCGAACCTTGCGCGCGCCTTAGCGCAAGCTCCGCTAATTTTTATTCTCTAAGCGCTCAGCTTCCTGAGTCGAAGTGCGAGCTTTTCTCGTTCACGCCGCTAAACTGCCTACGCAGGACCCTGCGTGGCAGGCGTGGTCGGGCTCAAGATGCCTCGGTACTGCCTGTTCGGTGACACGGTCAACACAGCCTCGCGCATGGAGTCCACGGGAATGGGTGAGTGACGGTGCCCGGAGGTGGCTGTGATCCCACGTGTACACCCACGACACCCCCCAAAAAGCCTTCTTCTGTCACAGCTACAGTAACTTAAAGGTCAGACATCACAATGGAAAGTTTCGCAAATCGTTCAAGTCGTTCAAGTGGCCTTTCTGAACGACTTTGATTTGAACGTCGTGCGTGTGCGTCCATGTGTGCGTGTGTGTGTGTGTGTGTGTGTGTGTGTGTGTGTGTGTGTGTGTGTGTGTGTGTGTGTGTGTGTGTGTGTGTGTGTGTGTGTGTGTGTGTGTGTGTGTATGTGTGTGTATGTGTGTGTGTGTGTGTGTGTGTGTGTGTTTGTGTGTGTGTGTGTGTGTGTGTTTCGTTTTTATTTTGTCTCTCTCTCTCTCTGTCCTCTTTACAACCCCTATTTCCCCACCCCTGTGCAGGGTAGCAAACCGGTTACTGTACCAGGTTAACGTCCCTGCTTTTCCCTTTTAATCTATTTCTCTCTCTCTCTCTCTTCGCAAATCCCTTTTGCTCCGGTGAAAAAAAAGAAAGAAAGAAAATTGCACCAAATTTAGCGGAAACTTTTGCAGCTCAATTTGTAGAGCTTTTTTAAATAAAACGGTGTCATTTTTCCATTCAGTGGTTTTTTTTTTTTTATTTCAATTGCGCTAAAAAAGTTAACTCGAAGATGGCTTCACCGCATGAACATACAATGAAAGATGGCTATAAAATGAAAGCCGAGACACAAACGGCACAACATGAACAAGTGGGGCCATCTAGCGTCAAGGCACACAACTATAATGAGCGCAGTCGCCATCTGTTCCATGTGGGTCCAATTTTTGCTTATGACGACTATAGTCGTCAACGGCAGCGAAAGGGTTAAGACGTTCTTCGGCATTTTCAGCAAAGTCTCACACGCAAAATGTCACATCAATACAATACAATAGAACATATAAACAAGGATGTCTGCTGTTAGAAAAGAATAATAACATTATCTGAGTGAATACCTTTCTCGACAACTATGACCTACGACAACAGTGAACGATTCTGCTGCTTAGAAATACATATCGTAGTAACCAAAGTGTACACGCGAATGTCCGTACATAAGCTCTTTCCTTACTTGCTGTGTTAAGAACGTTACCAGGAAAAATAGTGTGTAAGATAAGACGGGTAGCCGGCGCCACTCGTGGGTGCTGCCATTTATTTTTACATATTAATTATTTTAACTAAACAGTCCAGTACAATTATGTCAAGGTGAGAAGTCATTTGACCAAAATTTTATTTCTAAAAACATATATCCTTATGATCCGAGGCTAATTATTTTTTCGCTTAACACCTATAGCGCTATAGTTGTTAGAACAAGACACTAAGGTACGGCTTCGACACCTTAGTGTCTTGGCCTTTCTGTGCGCTATACGAGTGAAAACCCATAGGCGTGCGCAGTGTTCCCCTTCAGGGTGGGCGAATGTTCGTCGCAGCGCCCACCTCCTTATTAAGTCAACGTATGGAGCAGATTTCACCCCCCCCCCCCTCTTAGGTGACGGGGGGGGCTCCCCCCCGTACGCACGCCTATGTGAATTCCAACATGCCCAAGCTCACGTTATTCTTCAAGTTATAGCTTTTCGCGCGCTTGCCTTGCCTTTTCGTGGTGATGATTAAAAGCTCGTGTCCGTGCTCCATTGAGCTAGAATATACAAGGTCACCACTGAGTCAGCAACAGGATATAAGCAATGAAACCAACAAACAATTAAGCCAAGGAAAGTGTAGGGGCATTATTTGTCGTTTTTAACTGTATTATAATGATTATGACCTAAGTCGAAAGGAAGTAAAGCGGACGAAAAAGCACCCTTTCTGTCGGTGGGATCCGAGACTATAACCTGCGAATAAGGTGTTTTCAATCTAGGTCACAATCATAACACTACCGTTAAAAACATCTGATGTCCCCTATGCTTTCCTTAGCTTAATTATCTGTTTCATTCGTTATGTCTGACAAAGAAGCGAGTGCCTAAAAAAATGCCCGTTGTTTAGCAACAGGATTTATGCCACGGCAGTTTCCGTGTATCATATAACGTACAGAATGTAAAAAAAAAAAAGAAAAAAAAACGCTCTTTAATGTTTTCTGGAAAGGTCGTCCTGGTGGCATGCCGAGCATGCATCTCCAGGCGGGTCCGTATGATTAAAAATAGAATTATATGCACACTGCACGATATAGATACAGACAACACAACTCAGCAAACTTAGGTATCTCATCAATACGTATGTCTCTGAGGTAGTGTCTACGTCACACAAGATCCACAGGCAGCATAAATCTAAGGGCCACGTACGTGTCGTTGTTTGGGGGGACGGCCACCTTTGCTGCATGTACAGTGTGGACAGCAAGGCCGTTATTTGTGATGTGAATAGCTAGCAATGGTATATTAAACGTGCTATGTACAGTGACGCCAGGGCGCGGCGCCTATCTAAAACGCTTAATTCTAAATATGAAGGTTTTGGTACTTCTGACATATAGCCTTACGCGGTGCTCAGCACGCTCGATCACGCCTGGTTAGGCCACACGGCGTGCGAAACTCGCACGCGGTGTTGTAAGTGCGAATAGCTTCGCATTTCTGCTTTGAAGCGGTGCAGACCGAATGATGGGCGAGCCATGCAATGTAGAACACGAGAGCTGGTTCGTCACTTCTACATGAATGTTTTGGGAGTTTCACCAAATAGTTAGGTAAACCAGCAGCGCTGCATTTATGGGCCTTACTTGCTGCCCCGCAGTTAGGAATCTGCGCCTCCGTACGTGTCAAGTTTTGCTGCATAAGCCCCAGGCCTGAGTGTGCAAGCATTCGATGTCGTCGTTTAGCTGGCCATTGGTGCATGGTCACTTCGTGTATAACAGAGAAACGCACGCACGCATGCGCGCACAAACACAAAGAGAAAAAAAAATTAACAAACTTAAAACATACCTGAAAGCGAGTTGATACATGCAAGAGTAGTAAGGAAGCTTGAGCAGTAAGGAGTCCAGTGTGCTGCCCTGAACAGGCTAATATCTGGAGAAGTGTACTAGTATGTTATGTTCCGACGCAGGAAAGCTGTTCAGTGTACGAATATCTAGTTTCTCTATGTATTGAGATGTGTGCTATGAATAAGGTATCCAGATGATACGCCATTGTTTTATCATAATCGCAAGTACTGCACGTAGGGCTATCGGTCGTTCCAGTAAAAAATGAATACGACGTTGCGCCTAGCCACAGACATTATTGACAGCAACCTTCTTCATAGCTTACGGCAAGCGGTGGCGCATATGTTGTGGCCACTGTGAAACGTCATCCAGCCTTTGCTAATTCGTTCCCCTCTTTTTTTCCCTCTCTCACGTGTCAGCGCTGAAGATCCACGTAAGCTCGGCGACAAAGACGGTGCTCGACACTTTCAAGACGTTCCGGCTAGAGCTTCGCGGTGAAGTGGAACTCAAGGTAACGCAAGATGGGTACAAATTCGGGCTTGCTCCCGCGTCTGAAAACAGCAACCGGACAACAGCATTGATATATAGGCAAATGTGGTCAACAAGGCGCTGTGGCGTTGCCTTTGACTTGTTCGTTCATGTCCATGTGTTCTTGAGTGCGTACAGTTCTTTTAACATTGAAGCTGTTGTAGATTGCCGTAGTTCTCAAGCGCCAATGAAATTGGGCAAGCCTCACTACCGTGTATAGCAGGTGCGAGCATAGGTCGGCAAAACTTGTGGAGCTCACTCAGACTCACTCATGAAATATATTTTGCACTTAGGGCTCACTCGGACTCACACTCACCAAAATTTTCTTCAACCGGACTCACTCGGACTGAAACTCACCACAACATAACTCACCCGGACTCACTCAGACTCAGACTCACGGTTCGATCTGAGTCTGAGTCCAAGTGAGTCGACTCATGAGTCCGTTAGCCTAGAATTAGCTTTTTCAACCATGGTGTCAATGCTCTTTAACACCAATATCTCACGTAATCGGAGCTCTTTTTGGCGCCTTTTGAAATGTACCTTCGATACGAGTTATGAGTGCTCGCAAACCTGTAAAGTCATTTTTCTTGAAAGGGATGACAACGTAAGATATATTTATTTAGAACTTCCATGGAAAAGTTAAAGGGGGTGGGCAAGGCACCCCCCTACGTAATTCGCGCCTCTGATCAATAAATATAAAATGATTGATGAACGACACTGCTTTGGAACATGTGTGAGTAGACGTGAATAAAACCTTGAATCCTGGCAAGGCTGATAGTAATCCTGAAGATGAGTAGATAGGAGCCCATAGGTCGGCAAAAAAAAGGTGTAACTCACTCAGACTCATTCAAGAAATATATCTTGCGCTTTCGACTCACTCGGACTCAGACTCACCAAAATTTTCCTGAGCCGAACTCACTCGGACTCACACTCACGAAAATTTTCTTCAACCGGACTCACTCGGATTCAAACTCACCAAAATATTACTCACCCGGGCTCACTCAGACCCAGACCCACGGCTCTATCTGAGTCTGAGTGAGTCCGACTGAGTCGACTGATGAGTTAGTTCGCCGACCTATGGGTGCGAGTGTCAAACGAGAACGAACACGTGAAAACGAGAGAGAAATAAAGAGATAGAAAATAGAGAGAAATAAAGAGGATAAAGTCTTGTACAGATAAAAAACAAAAGCATAGAAAGAGAGAGAAAGAAAGAGAGAAAGTAAGTGATAGAAAGAAAGAGGAAGAGAAAAAGCCTGGCTTATCCCTCTGTCATAGGAATCCGTATAACAGGAAAGTGAACTGTGTCTTCACAGAAATAGTTGAGCATTTATTTTGCACTGTTTCGCCACGAGGGCGAAGGAATGAATGCTATAGCAACAAATTATAATGTCGCGCGAAGAACGGCAAGCAGCTCGAAACTTGAAGCGTGCTCCTCAAGCAGGAAGGACGCACGAAAATAAGATATACAGGACGAGCGCAAACTAGCAACTGTAACAGCTCGACACTTAAAGCGCTCTGCTCATCACAAAGGAGGACGCACGAAACGAACGCACAAGTATACACAGGACGAGCGCGAACAACTGCCCCAATTGTTACCTCTTTGTGTGTGAGCAGCGCGCTCCTTTTGCAAACGCGGCCGCTGCAGCGAGCGAAGTGACCTTCGTGCTCTCTGTAACTTTAGCGCAAGCTTGCGGTGAAAGCACAAGACGTACAAAGCGCCCCATCACAAGATAAGTGCGCGCACTAGCGACCACACTCTGTAGAGGCGAGCGCACATCGAACACGCGCGGCGGCGACCTTTACAGTGCGCCCTCCTCGCCCTTCGCGCCATATCGCTAGTGATAACAAGAACACGCTGAAGCCACTGAGCTGTGAGTACCGCCAACGGTAAATGGCGTATATAAATAGCTCACTATTAACAAGCTGAAGAACCTACGCTCTATGGCCGTGTCGATTCGCGCCTCGCGCTCCAGAGAGAGGGGTTGTAGGTGCGACTCCCCGCGAAATAACTTTTTCTTCTAGTTTCTTCTTTGCAATCTCATAATGTATATTTTACAACCGTATATCCGTGACGGAAATACGTCAGTAGAGCCGTGGTGTACCCCGGGATAAAACACTTCCGTGTTAAAATAAAGAGAATGAAGATATAAAAGATAGTGTAAACGCAAAAGGATTGTAAACAAAGCTCGCGTATGGGGGGCCGAAACGTCAGTAAACTTTGTTCTTTTGGTCGGTGTAACCTTTCGCGTTTACACTATATATTGTTACGGGGATGTTCGCCAGCATCATCGTCGCGTCCCAGCGGTTGCTGCTGCTGACGCGCTCATACAGAACTAGCCAGTCGTCGACGTCCATGCCACTTGTGCCGTTGAATGGGCCAGGGTCACGGGGCTGCATCACAAGGATCGGCTGTGGGCCTGACGGATCTTGCTCACAGTGGGTCGCTTGGTCGGTCATCGTGGTAGCAGCAACGCGCCGTCCGCTACGAAGATCCAGTTCCTGAAGCGGTATAGCGAGTCGTACCCCGCACCTCCACCAAAGATATTTAACAACAAACGTACAACGCTGCTGCAGTCCAAGCGCGCTCCGCTCAGCACTTCGTCGTCATCATCTTCTGCCATATTCGCCCGTGACAATATATTCCCGGCCAGATGCGTTGCCGTCCAACTTTGGATTTCAGCAACATAAAAGACAGAAAGAGTAAAACATAGAAAGAGAGAGAAAGAGCGAACAAGAGGCAGACACGAAAAAGAGATAGAAGAAAACAGAGAGAAAGACAGAAAGAGAAAGAAGCAGATGGAAATAAAGAGAAAAAGAGATAGGCAGAAATATAGAAAGGCAGAGAAACACGTAGAAAGGGACAGAAAGATATAGACACAAAGAGACAAAAAAGAGACAGAAAAAAAAGCAGATAAAAACAAACAGAGCTAAAGAAAGAGAGAAATAAAAAGAAGCAATGAAAGAAGCACAGGGAGAATTAGAGAGAGAGAAAGAAAAAGAAGAGAGAGAAATAAATATAGAAAGAGTGACGGAGAGAATGAAATAGATCAAGAAAGAAATAAAGGAATGGAAAAAATAAATAGCAAGAAGCACATTAAAAAAGAGATAAAAGAAACAGAGAGAAAGAGAAAGAAAGAGACGAAAGAAAGAAATAAACAGAAACCGGGAAGGCCACCCAACTGCGCTCTTTTTTTCCGGCTTGGCACCACTAGTGCGAAGCTGTCATATATATATATATATATATATATATATATATATATATATATATATATATATATATATATATATATATATGTATCAAGGAGGTTATATACTATGTCTTCTGGAGTGGAGGTGGCGCCCCCCGTAAGTGACGCCGGTCGCCGCCATATTGCTAAAGGAAAGACTCGGAAGCAGACGACGGAGTGCGCTTCGTTGCCCCGCCGTCGCAGTGGTCTTTCGGGGCGGTGGCACGCTTTTGTAAAGCAGTTAAACATTTAACAAGGCCATGGTGACTTCGTGCGTCGCTTATGGCTGCACAAATCGCATTAAGAAGACGCCTGGGATCACTTTTCGCGTGTAAGTGTCCTCACTTCTTTCGCTGACGATCGTCTGTTTTTCCGCGTGCCTGCTGTTAAACTAGAAACAATTTGAAGGGTGCGCATGCATGCATGTAATACATGCGTACAGTTGTATCGACGAGAATTTTACGGTTTAAATGCTCGCTGACACGACATTGTACGTGATTTTCAAGTGTATGCACGAAGTACCAATGGGCTGTAGTTGTTAACGCGCGTGTAGTCTCGCTGGATGTATCGAGCATTATTGGTACGAGTAGGAAATCTGAACGCCCTTAGAATTCAGAGTTTTCTGGTGTTTTCTTGCAAGACAAGACTGACGGCATGCATGCATATTTATAACGTGCATGGACATAAGCGTGCGCAGGGTTCCCCTTCAGGGGGGGGGGGGGGGGGGCGAATGTTCGTCGCAGCGCCCCCCCCTCTCTATTTTGTCAATGTATGGGGTAGACTTTGCGCCCCCCCCCCCCTATCGCCCCCCCCCCCCTACAATGTATAGGGCTGGCTTTGCGCCCCACCACCTTCTCGCCCCCCTTGCCCCCCCCGTGCGCAGGGCTATGCGTGCTCGTCCTCAATGTGTATGCTCATTTCATGCGTCCATTCAGCTTGAGGTGCACGCAGCAAGTTTCAAGCTGCTGGCCGTTCTTCGCGTGACATTTGTTGCTGTAGCATTCATTCCTTCGCCCTTGAAGTGAAACAACGCACAAAAAACGCTCAACTACCTCTGTGAAGACACGTTGCACTTTCGTATTATACCGATTCCTTTTACAAAGGGATCAGCCATGTTTTTATTTTTTTTTTTGTCTTGCACATGTAAACAACCTCGCAGTTGAGTACGATAAATAAAGCTTTGTACAATACCTTGAAATTTCCAAATGCCTAAATTTTGTGAGCATGAACAGCATTGTGGTAGCCCTGGAAACGGCGCATGAAAGGTAGGATAAACCAACTAATCTGAACTAATATACGTGAACATCGAAAACAAATGTGGTCAACCACTCTTTCTGTACTCTGTACGTTGGTGTATGATGTATGTGTTATATATATATATATATATATATATATATATATATATATATATATATATATATATATATCCACACGTGCACAAGTAAAAAATTCTTGAAGAAGGGTGGGAGGGGCTGAATCCCTCAAACCCGCCAACGACGAGTGAAGCTCGCGCGGCACTGGTCAAATGCGATTTTGTCAAGCACCTCGCACATTTTTAACGAGGAGAAAACGGAGAGGAAAAACATAAGACGGGAGCGCTGTCCTGTGTTTTCCCGCTTCGTTTTCTCCTCGTTTAAAAATTCGCGCTGTGCTTGACAAAAATGACGTGATCACCAACTCGCCCAAATTTGCATCCTTCTTCTGGCTAAATGTTCGCGTGATGGATGTGTGTGCTTATATAAAGAGAATAAGTGCGTTTCCCGTTAGCTTGTGCTTACCCTTTGAACACTGACACCGTTACATCCCAAAAAACCCAGTTCGCGCCAGCGCGCTCGTTATACGAAGCACCCCTTCAACAACAGATTATTCTGAAAGTTGCAGCTGGCAATGGGTGCATGAAATAATTTGTTTCATAAACGAGAAGAGGCAACTGTTCGTGGGTGTAAGTTTAAAGTGGTTTACATCTCATTTTTTTTTTATCGTGACACTGCAAACCAACGCGCGTATTCCATTGCCGTCTATGGCGGTCCCGCCCTGTTTTTCCTCTAGCAATATGGCCGCCGGCGGCTTCACTTGCTCCCGTTGGCGGCGGCCGGGACTGCCACTCCAGAGGTTCTATAGAACCTCCTTGATATATATATATATATATATATATATATATATATATATATATATATATATATATATATATATATATATATATATATATATATATATATATATATATATAATTTTTTTTTCGCTTTAACGTAAGCCGCGCCGTGGCGCCTTGTATTCTTCCCGTTTAGCTCGAATTCATATCCGTATCCACGAATGCGTCGTTCTTGCAGAAGCCAGCGTAGTACGCTGGCCTCGGGCATTTTGCCTCCATCGAAATGTGCGATGTCAGTGTACGATAAACACCAGATGGTTGGAATTCCCGAAGCACCTCCGCTGCGGGGCGCCTCGCAATCATATCGTGGTTTTGGTGTGCGAAACCCCGGATGTTATTATTATTTGCATATATATTAAAGAGTGAAGAATTTACTTCACAAGTCAGAGGGGCGAAGGGACGCGCAACACAGTGAGGTTTCTGTCGTTGCCTGTAGCGCATTTAATGGTTGTTTAACCTGTCGATGGGGATGAAGAGCGGCGTCTCGTTAGAGCAGGAAGAGCGTCAACCAGCGATACCAGTTGGGTTCCCTCGAAGTAACTGCACTTCTAACAGCGAAGCTGTTCCTGGTCGAGCCTTGCATGTCCGGGATCCGTGGTAACGCTTGTGGGCATCATAAACGGGTATGATCCACGGACATGGGGTAAATCCCACCACACACAACCTTCACTAAAAACAAAAAAAAGCAATAGTTAGCCCAACAAATTACTCGCGCCTTACTATACTCACACCGCTGTCACGCGATACTTTGGGGTTATAAAAGGTGGTGGCCATACTACCATCTCAAAGCTTAAGAAAGAGTCTTCAATAAAAATCAGTGATGCAACATATCGGAGCATCTTAAGCAAAGGCTTCTTTGTAAACCTGCGTATAAGAATGGCATGGGCAAGATGCAGTAAAACGATACTATACCACCTCCAAGCGTAACAAGGAGTGTTTAATAAACAGCAGTTATACAACATATCTCAAATACTTGCAAAACATATAAATGCGTTAGCCTGACGAAGGGAAGGCCACCAGCTTTGCTGTTTCATCAATGTGCGCGAAGCCGAGCTGGTTAGTATTTTTTTTTAATAGTTCGGCTCTATATAACCGGCGTGTGTAGTGTAAAATCCTGCAGATATTATATAATCTTCGACTAAAGTGACGTCCGCGCCAGATCTTGCCTTGACTTGATGAACTCTTCTTCCGTCTCCCCGCTTTGTGACCCCTGTCATGTCTCACTGCACAACCGCTGCACACGTGAAGCACACTGCAGCGACTGGAAACACGTGGGGAATTGTGAGTAAGCGAGTCGCGGTTAGCTTTTGTTGTTCGGCAGTGTTTAAACGCGCACTCCCGTGAATACGAAAGCAATTTCTCTGGGGCAAGAAACCAGACATGGTTAGAGCGAACCACCGTAACGTCTAAAATAACGAAGCATGCGCAAAGGAATTAATGTGAGAAAGAAAGAAAGAAAGAAAGAAAGAAAGAAAGAAAGAAAGAAAGAAAGAAAGAAAGAAAGAAAGAAAGAAAGAAAGAAAGAAAGAAAGAAAGAAAGAAAGAAAGAAAGAAAGAAAGAAAGAAAGAAAGAAAGAAAGAAAGAAAGAAAGAAAGAAAGAAAGAAAGAAAGAAAGAAAGAAAGAAAGAAAGAAAGAAAGAAAGAAAGAAAGAAAGAAAGAAAGAAAGAAAGAAAGAAAGAAAGGCCATAATGTACAGGGTCCGTCAAAAGTTCCCATGGCACAATTCCATCTATCCCAACTGAAGCGTGGCCTGGCAACTTTTAATGATATCTGGGGTTTTACGTCCCAGACCACGATATGATCATGAGTGTCCGCCACGGTGGACCAGTGGTTATGGTCCTCGGCTGCAGACCGGAAGGTCGCGGGTTCGATCCCGGCCGCGGCGGTCGCATTTCGATGGAGGCGAAATGGTAGAGGCCCGCGCACTGTGCGATGTCAGTGCACGTTAAAGAACACCAGATGGTCAAAATTTCCGGAGCCCTCCACTACGGCGTCTCTCATAATCATATCTTGGTTTTGGGACGTAAAACCCCACATATTGCTATCATATGATCATGAGGGACTCCATAGTGGAGGCCTCCGGGAATTTCGACCGTCTGGTGTTCTTTAACGTGCCCTGACATCGCACAGTGCACGGACCTCTAGCATTTCGCCTCCATTGAAATGCGAATGCCGCGGCCAGGATTGAATCCGTGACCTCCAGGTCAGCAGCTGAAGGCCGTAACCACTGCACCGCCGCGGCGAACTTTTGACGGACCCTGTACGCATACTTCGGCGCGGAAAATTCAGTAAAATAAACATATTTTTGCTGCTCACTAATGCATTATGGATCGGGCTCAGCCGTCATATATGGAAAACCGTTGACGACAGCGTTGTGCAGTATTCATCCTACCATAAAACGAAGTAACAGAAGTAACGTCTGCGCCCGTCTGCTGGAATCACGTTAACCTCGCATACGCGGTTCACCAGCAGAAAAAAAAGCCTGCACATACCAGCGGGAAACTTGTCTTCAATCTTGGTGGGGGGCGTTTGGTACGTAAACGTATTCAGAGAACCTTTTTTCGGCGAGATTGCAGTTTCTCTCCGACCTGCTAGATATATAAAGGAAAAAAGGTGGGGACACTAACCATAAAAAGCGTCTGGTTAGCAGCTCCTTACGCTCCATGGGGCAAGGGCAAAGGGAAGTAGAAAGAATACAGAAAGGAACCAACGCGTTGAACGTGAGTTCTTGTTCAGACAGCACGAGTCGGTCAAAGACGCTCGCTTAAACCAGTGGTTTTTCAAAAAGCGCGAAAGTGCTTTCAGTACCGTCTGATCTGATAATAGGGGAGGATGTTCTTTCAGTATGTAGTGTATGTACACTCATCGGATAAAAAGTCTAGTCTCCTGAATACGTTGTCCGTAAATAATACAAGAAATCGAGTGCAGTGTCGCAATAGGTGGTCGATATTATTTCTGCAGTGCCGCAGACATGACATACAGGACTCCCCGACATTTCAAAACATGCTGCTATCTGCCTCTCATGCTGACGATATCCGAATGGAATACCGCACGTATGTGACCCGCCACGGTGGTCTAGTGGTTATGGCACTCGACTGCTGACCCGAAGGTCGCGGGATCGAATCCCGGCTGAGGCGGCTGCATTTTGCGGTGGAGGCGAAAACGCTCGAGGCACATGTACAGCCGCGGCCACGTCTGTGTAGAGCACGCGAGCAGCCGGTTTTTGCTCTGCGGGGTGACACCTTGAGGCAGTTTAGGGCTCTGATGTGGTCAGCCTGACTGCTAGGCCACGCATGCTCCTGACACACCACGTCAGAGCCCGAAACTGCCTCAAGGTGTCACCCCGCAGAGCAAAAACCAGCTGCTCGCGCGCTCTACACAGACGTGGCCGCGGCTGTACTTAGATTTCATCATCATCATCAGCCTGTCTACGCCCACTGCAGGGCAAAGGCCTCTCCCGTGTTTCGCCAATTAACCCGGTCCTGTGCTTTCTGCTACCACGTTATACCTGCAAACTTCTTAATCTCATCTACCCACCTAATTTTCTGTCTCCCCCTCACGCGTTTGCCATCTCTTGGAATCCAGTCAGTTACCCTTAATGACCAGCGGTTATCCTGCCGACGCGCTACGTGCCCGGCCCATATCCATTTCTTCTTGATTTCAACTATGATATCCTTAACCCCCCGTTTGTTCCCTGACCCACTCTGGTCTCTTCCTGTCTCTTAAGGTTACACCTATCATTTTCCTTTCCATCGCTCGCTGCGTCGTCCTCAGTTTAAGTTGAACCCTCTTTGTAAGTCTCCAGGTTTCTGCTCCGTAGGTAAGTACCGGTAAGATGCAGCTGTTATATACCTTCCTCTTGAGGGATAGCGGTAGACTACCATTCATGATTTGATAATGCTTGCCGAAGGAGCCCCATCCCATCCTTACTCTTCTAGTTATTTCACTCCCATGGTTCGGCTCCGCGGTTACTACCTGTCCTAAGTAGACGTACTCCTTTACAACTTCCAGTGTCTCGCCACCTATCGCAAAGCGCTGTTCTCTGCCAAGATTGTTCCACATTACTTTAGTTTTACTCTAGTTTTGCTTCCAAAAGCACTTAGATTTAGGTGCACGTTAAAGAACCCCAGGTGGTCAAAATTACCGGAGTCCTCCATTACGGCGTCCCTCATAATCATATCGTGGTTTTGGAACGTTAAACCCCAACGATTACTATTATTATTAATACCACACGTATAAAACCCAACAGTTTTCAGACGTTAACGAAATCGCAGGATCCCTAATGCCTTCACCTAAGTCGACGCGGAGGCGAAATTCATCTCATTTTTCTTCTCAGTCGATGTTTTTAGAGTTCCTGTATATGCTACCTTTAGGTAGCAGAGTTGCGCATCTGTTTTCCAAACGCCGCTAGCAACCATGCCCTACGGAGAAGCTGATGCACAGGCTGCGCCCGGAAAACATGGCTGCGCCGCCGAAAGCGGTTGCCGTCCACCTAAAATCTATCAAGTCACCGTCGTGCGCTCTGTAGCCCGTTAGCTACGAACTGGTACTTTTATTTGCTTTAGGTTCATGTCCTTAAGCTACGACAGCAAAGTATTTACGTCGACTCGGCACCGTTTTCGAAACACATGCTGAAATAATCGATGCTGTAAGCTTAGCGAGTGGCGTTGGGTGCTCCCGAAAGCTCGGAGGACATATATTACGTGTTTGTCAGTTGTTCTTTATCCTCCATAGCTGGCGCCACTTGACGTGGCGGCAGCGGCGGCGCATGTTTTCGACATTTTCGGCTCTACGATACGCCTTTTTCGTTACCGGATAGACTAAAAAACGCTTTTGTACTCCCATGGCCCAGTACCGAAAGCAGGTGTTACTTCTTTCATCACCGGTCGTTGACACGCCAGGCATGTCGACTGGCGATTGGCGACAGGCTTAAGCAAGTCGCCTGCAAAAACAGAGTGCGGCTTCGCCGCATAGCTATGGTTGCTAGCGAGGCAAGATGGCGGACCTATGCGCAATTCTGCTCCCGTAGGGAGCATATACAGTAACTCTAGATGTTTTGATCCTGCCCCGCCACCTTGCGTTAGCTTTCCGCAAGTATAACGCGGTTTTGCACTGCCTCCATGATCGGCCCATGTTTGACCAAGCGTGGCGTCTTCTTTTTTCAAAAAGAGCCAAATGAAGAAACCGAAACTAGGCTGAATTTCGCGGTAGCGTGAAGCGCGCCTAGATATCTTTAACTTCTAGAACGGTCCGAATCAAAATGGGGCAATTCCTGAGTGTAACGTGCATTCAAAAAGGCAGTTTCTAATAAAAAATGAGCCATATGCGGCGTATGTTTCAATCAAACTGAGCCACATTCATTAAACCAGCGCTGCGTCAACAATCGTGACCAAAACAACCAACATGGTTTCATCCAATCTGTTCCCTTTGTGTCCTAATTGCTTTGCTATCGTGTTTACATTCCACAGTTGGATTTTTTTAGGATGATTTGGCACTTGCTGAAGGACATAATGTTTGAGGAGAACTTCTTCTTGGCCTAGTTGGTGTTGCTTACTGTATGACATTCTGCCGCTAGAAAAAAAACACACACACAAGAGAGACACGAACACGACGACATGGGCGGCACTTCCAACTAATTTATTTCAAGCACGAAACAGAGCCATATATACGTGTGATACCACGCGGCAGGTATTCTGTTGGGTAGACTGGCCGCTGTGTGAACGTACGAGCCAGGGAACATGGCCGAAATCTAAAGAAAGAAAATGAACTTCCGCATCTTCCTGCGCACTGCAAGGTCTGCAAATGGGATACCGTGATTTTATGAGGTGACGATCCTGGGTAAGAGCAAGTATCAGACAGCACGTGAGTTACTAGAAGCCATTAAGTTTTATATCAGTAAGTTAGGTGATGAATGTATAAGTGATACGTCCGTACAGCTGCGGTCTTCTGATATTATATTGTTTGAGAGGTGGGTAGGTCAGGCAGTGTTGTTGGCTATTCTGCGCATTCGTGGGTCACATGTATATATCCCTCTGTTTCATGGTTGAACTAAATCAGTTGGAAGTGCTGCTCATGTCGTCGTGTTCGTGTCTCTCTTGTGTGTGAGGATTTTTCTAGCGGCAGAATGTCATACAGTAAGACATCATGTTGTAGGTCAAAACTCGAATATAAAAACACGGCTTTCCTACTTTTTGCCTCGGTCTTTATTTTCGAGTTTAGCGCTACAGTATCATGTCCTTCTTTCGCTCCAAGACAGTATGTTTGAAATAAATGTCATATATGAAATGAAGAGATTGGGCACCAATCTATTCCTTGAAGCAGTGATTCGAAACGGCACAGTATTAAACGAGCTGAGAAGAAGAGGGAGAGCTGGAGCACTTTTTAAGGTCTTCAATAGATACCAAGAACAATAAAACTTTGCCTACAGTCCAGAATAGTGCGCCTTTTGCCATTAAAAACCACTAACCTGGTCATCGTCATTACGCCCATACGACGAAGGAAGGCACGGAGGGAAGCACAAGGCTGATGTTAATTTTATCGCGAATTATTGCTATACCGTACATTCGAATCGTTTTAGAGTTCTTTTACGATCTAATTCAACCCAAAATGAAATGCTCCTATCTATAAGAACCAAATACAAATGTTACTCCTGAATACCGCTGATAGTGGGCTATGTAGATTTTAGCCGCAATATAGATTTGAGGTATTTATGGGACAGGAACACACTGTCGAAAAATTGTTAGAGCAGGCCCGGCCTTGTTGTCAGTAGCAAAAAAAGTGTGTTTTTCTCAGTTTCAGTTAAAGTGCACTTGGCTCTTTTTGAAAAAAAAAAAGCCACAAGTGAACATGTCGTGTGATGGCGTCATCATGTGACGTGACGTAACGTTATCGAGGCGTCATGATGACGTCTGAAGTTGAAGCGATCTGTGACGTCATATGGTGACGTCATCACGTTATGATGACCGCTCGCATCATATATTCGAATTTGCTGAGGCATCTAAGGCTTTCGCCTTAACAATCCGCTGGAGGAGGAGGAGGATGCTGTAGGCTGCAGCCGGATCTAGCCTTGCAATATGAGCAGGCCATTGCTCTGCCCGGTTTCCTCCTTTCGGGTTAGGTTGCGAACATGCTCTTTTTTTTTTTTTTTTTTTTGTTAAAGCGAAACGCGGGCGGGCTACGAAGATGACGTACGCAACGCGACGCAACGACGCACATGCCTGTGGCTCATGAGCTATCCCGCGTACGGTGCTGTGCCGGGCCTTCGTATCACCACGCCACGCCTCAATATGAGCGTTACTCATCACCAGTCACACCGGGGTTGCCGTTAATTGGTGGATACTTTGCACAATATTTACTGCTTTAAGACCCCATCTGACCACGAAAATTTCAGGTTAGCTCCTTGAATATGTTCTGGCTACTTCCGAACTTATGTTTCGGCGCATTAAGTAGGCATTTCTTTTTTTTTAATATTTGCCGATAAAATACACTGCTTCCAAGCTTTTCTGTCGTGTCAGTCCATTCGCGAACGTGTCCTCCCCACACCAGCATACTGGTATACGTGCGCATCGAGGCGCCCCAACGCAACGCGTGGTGCGCCTGCAAATACGGAGTGGCGAAGTTGCGTGCATGTTGGCAAACGCGTGGCTAGCACGCTGCTCACGCTGCCCGCCATCTATGCTGATGCCATGCGCAAGTCCCTGATTCTGACGCGCAGCACGTGTTCTCGTGTGCACTGTACAAAAACGGAAACCAGAAGTAAACCGAAGCTGGGCTGTGCTTCTCCAATCGAATTTCAATATATGAAGCTGGACTGGTGTTACGTAAACTGATTGCTATTATGCGACCAACTTGTTCGCGTGAATGCATTTCAAAACGACTCTGTCTGGCAAGAACTACATGTATGCTACATATACAATATGCACGCGAGCACAACTTTTTGATAATATATTCACATATTCCCAACTTCTCTATGATTTTAAGACCAAGCGAAATGGGAAAGGTCGTGCTCCTGATTCTATGGTTTTGTTTATTCAAGACTGCATTTCTTAACGTCCAAAAATAAAAACTTGGTACTCATAATATCACCTTTGTTCTATATGGCTACTAATATGGCGATAAAGTTAAGTGGCATGGCTACTTTGGCTACTTTTGGCTTGAATTCTGGGTCCTTTTCAGATCCACCCAACGGCGACCCTGAGTCACATGCAAGGTCTGTACTGTTTAAAAAACTTAGAAAGTAGTTCGTCACCAGTCACATCGCTGTCGCTGTCATGGGAGCTTATTTTCCAACAAAGAGAGAAGAAACAGTCGAGAAAGAAAGGCAGGGAGGTTAACCAGTTCAGGACAACCGGTTTACTACCCTACACATAAGAACGCAATGGGGGCGATTAAAAGATGTCTTACATGTCGCCGACAGAAGACATCGCTGCTGAAGGCGACGAAGGCACTACTGAGCTTTTTAAAGGTGCCATGAGACGATCTCACACCAAATTGCGGTTTTCAGCGAAATCTAGAAGCAGGGGGGTCTATTGTGCCTGTACATGTGTGAAAAATCTACTGCAAAAGAACATTTCATTGCAAAATCAGCCCTAGAAGTCGCCGACAATAAACCCCGCCCACCGCCGCCGACCGCCATTTTGTCATGGCGTGTGGGCCGTCACGTGCTTCATGGAATGGAGCCGTCGTCTTCTACACAAGTTTCAGCTGCTCCAAACTTTCAATTTTCAATGCCGTACTGAAGAAAGCTCTAATAACCCCATTGCAGACGCATCTGACCACGAAACAATATCATTGGCCGGAATACAGACGCTTGCGAAACAAGCGGCTTGTTACGTCACGGCTCGCGAGTACTCAGTGTTGTCAGACTCTCGAGCCGCTCGCGTATTTATAAAAATGCTCCTTATAAATTAAGTTCTCGACCAAATGCGCTGAAATTTCGCCAGCTTGTTCGTGAACACCTAAAGATTAGCCCACGCAACGCAGATTATGAGCGAAAATTCGTTGTCATGGCCTTTTAAGAAAAACAGACTTGGACAAGCGGCTGTGGCAGGGATGTCGTTTACCACGCCTGAGAGACGGACTGTGAATGACCGCGTGTGTGTGCTGTGTTATGTACAATCTTTCTTTCTCTTTCCTCTCCTCCTTTCAATGTTCCCAACAAAGGTACAAGGCGTGTTCTTATATAGGTGAGCGAAATCATGGGTAACATTCTTTCTCACGTTTTGATGTGCTGCCGGCTATGAAAAGGACCGAAAACATGAAACCGTACCAACTATGCGCTGTTGCAGCCTTATTATAGCATGGGTAACACGCCCCCCCTCAAAAAAAAGGGGGGAAAAAATGATACAGCATTCACATTCTCCTCCAACGTGTTTTAGTGTCTGCGCGTCACGCCACGTTTAGCTTCGTCAACGCACGCTTTCTAGAAGCCTAACCCCGAGTCTGATGCAAGTTTATGTTGTGGCGTTACCTGAACAGAAGGAAGCTCGCGAAGGAACGCAGCACGTCACTGTCAGCTCGTAAACACCCCGACAAAATCTCGAGGAGCACAACGTAAAGTACCCCAAAGCCAACGTCCCTTCGCGCCAATTTCTAAACTGACCCTTTCTTGTAGTTGCAATGGCTCCAAAGCCCAGCAAACCGTAGTGCACTCGCACACCCGGTGAATCCATTATTCAAGGCGGACCCTGCATGGCCGACGCACTTGTCTATCCGCTTGCCATGCTTTGCCGAGACACGCATTCCGTACGCTCAGTGTTTACACCTATTTTTGCTACTATAAGTTCAGCATACACGCCATGTACAGCACTGGGAGATACAAGTTGGGTTCCCGACACGAACTAACGCGTGCATTTGCAAGATCGTGCACTGCTGGTGGCGTACTTGCATACAGAGTAGCGAAGGATTAATGTTTGCCGCCTGGCCATCGGTCACGCGCTCTTTCCGTCCGCCATACGCACGTCCTCTTGCCACGAACCTATACATGTAAGCGTAGGCGTGCGCAGGGTTTCCCTTCAGGGGGGGGGGCGAAGGTTCGTCGCAGCGCCCCCCCCCCCCCCTGCCTATTATGTCAATGCATGAAGGTGACCTTGCGCCCCCCCACCCTCCTAGGTGACTGGGGGGGGGGGGGGGGGCTCTGCCCCCCCCTCGTGCGCACGCCTATGCATGTAAGGGCCCAAAGCCGGAAGCGTGCGTTGCGCATCCTTTGGTATCCTTTGAAAAGCCAGTCCGAACTCGTGTACATTGGATGATCGTAGCGTTATAAACTTGAAGGAAGCTTGAGCTTCGCATTCAAGTGTAGAACGCGATAGCATAGGTCCCTGTTTCCATCGCCTTCTCACTCGCTAGCTTAGCTTCTCGGTGGACACCTAAACCATGCCGCAAGGAAAGGAAGGTCTTTGCGCCTGCCCATTGGCCCTTTCAAATTATCCTGGAATGCCTACTGCAAGTAAAGTTGCGAAGTGCTCATTGCGACATAATTCTTTCTTAAGCGAGTTACCCACTACGCGTCCGTAAGGCAACACGTGCACTTACGCAGCTGCACACGTTGTTGATGATTTCGTTGATAATGACAATTAATTATGCCTTTGTGCTTTGTACTTGATGGACCGTCAAAGCAACCACTTGTCCCATGTTTTGTCGCCTGGCGTGATTCTACGCTTTTGATGCGCAATATTGCATGTTTTAATGACACTCCTCGCACTACATAACATTCATATACAGGGTTTTTCTCTAAAGCAATTTGAAATGCGTGCGTGTCTCAGAGGTAGAACACCTGCATGGCACGCATAAGGCCTGTGTTCGATGCCTGCTAGAATCGAAATTTTTTTATTCTTTGTTTCCATCTATTTCGAATTATCGCTCACGGACAACGCTGATTTTTCGCTCACAACCAACGACGCCGACATAAACAGCGCAATTTGTGCAAAACAAGCTATTTAATGCTCTCGCGTTAAAACGGGAATATCCTCCATTATAATAAATCTACACTCATAGCATCGCATGCACCACGCACAGTCATGAGCTAAAGTCTATACACCATTACGTCAGATAAAAAGACCAAAATAGTTCAGTTGCATAAAAGCGACGCAGTATGGAATCATCTCAGTGCATTTCATTTGTAGAACATTTGCGTGTGTAATTGATGCGCATTTCCGTGCGTGTGTGCCTGGGCTGCGAAGAAAACATGGCTTTCGTAAAACGCTTCTTCGTGGTGGTATACGAGAAAAATATTGGTGAAGCTTGCACTAAGGCCCGTAAGGCTTGAAACAGCGAAACTGGACAATTGTGAAGACTAATCTGGTTGCTTCTAGGTTGTTTCTAGGCCTTAGCTACACTCACAGAAGTAGAGGGAGTACTTGAAGAGCAGGGAAACTGCATTACTCTCGCCAGAATTCTTTAACTCCGTGGGGGAGTAGCGCAGAGTTAGCCGCCGAACGTACTCTTTCCTTGAAGGAAGAGTAAAAGAGGCTGCGAACGCTCTGCTACTCAGACGGAGTTCCCAATCTATGCAACTCTCGTGCCGATGCGGCGTGAATGGGGTCTGCTACTCCGTCCTTAGCGGACGAAGTATACAATGTAGCGCCTGCATCTGACCACCGCGACGCCTCAAAGTAATATGACTGTCTCGTAACCATACGCCTTTGAGCGTAGACGCCACAGATGCAAGTTTATTGCGTCAAGTTAGTAGAATAACTTTCAGTGATGACAAAAATATGGTTTTGTGATCGTGAACGTTTCATTCCGAAAACGCCAACAGCGGCACCTTCGAAGCAAGGAACAGCGCCAAATAGATTCGCTCGCTGGATTCCGTGCCTGACGGTTGTCCCGTCCGCGATGCCCGCTACGTGCCGACCTCTCGCCGATCGGGGCCCCGTCCTCGGACTCCAGTAACCGTATCCCTCTCTCGCTGGATTCCGTGCCTGGTCGTCTGATCCGCGATGCCCGCTTCGTGCCGACCTCTCGCCGATCGCGGCCCCTTCCACGGATTCCAGCATCCTTTCTCCCAATCTTTTACTTTTCTCCATCTTTACTTTTCTCTCTATCTATTTTAATCCCTCCTTATCCCTTCCCTCGTGGGCCACTGCTGAGGTGTCGCACCCTGATGCAGACAATTGCGGGGCCCACTTTTCTTTTCATTCTTCTAACTTTAAAATCACTTCCCCCCCCCAGCGCCAACTTCTAACTCGTCGCCAAAAATTAGTTTATGGCACAGGCTAATTGGAGTAACGTAGACACTCAAGACATTCGTAAAAAAAAAAAAAAAAAAAAAACTGCCTTACAAAAAAGAAAAAAACAAGGACTTCACCAGCAGAATTCGACCTCGCCACCTCCCGATTACCAGGCGAGTACTAGCTCTACCACCACGCAACGTCTCACAGCGCTGACTACACCGTAAACAAACTGATGAAAACAAAACAAGCCGTTTCGCTTCAGGGGTCGCATTCTGAACACAGACGCGATTGTCTTTCCCAACTAAACCTTGCGTCTTCATGAGATTAAAACTGCTGCCAGCCACACATGAAATGCGGCTATGGCCAACAGCGCCAACTTTCGTTCAGAATTCATAACATGGAAAACAAAATATACAAAAATTACAAGGATCTGAGACGGATTATCAGCTGTTACTGCCGAGTACAAGAGCCGTTTCTCGCTCTTTCCGTTGGTTGACGTGCACAGAAGCTTTATGTCGACTGTAATGTCGTTCGATAAGTACGCGCGTATTTGATTGAATAATCTGTATTTTCTTGTGCAAGCGACGATATGCTAGTGCAGCAGCTGTGTCAGTGTGCAGATTTGCATTGCTATACCGATAGCTGCAACTATATACCTAACTGATCGCTAAAAATCAAATTGAATGCGCAGGAAAGTATGCCTTCATGTTACTTCAATAAGGCGTACCGAGTGACAAGCCTGTGTTTTCACGTATGAGTCAGCGAAGTGCCGGGGAGTGCGCCCGGCGGCCATCTGCGGCGGCCTGTGTGCACTGGCTGAAAGCGCGTCGCATCGACGCTCATCGCTCCTTGTGCGGACACCGTACACAAGAAACAATGGTTCAGTCAGGTTAACCGATGCCAAAGCTCTACTGTACAGTCATTATTACTCCGCGGAATCGCGTATCATTAAGCCCAGAAGCGCCGATGACATGTAGACGAACTCGGCCGGTACGCTAGGCCTACTTTCGCTGGCTCGATCTCGGCGCAGGCGGCCTGTGTGCACTTGCTGAAAGCGCGTCGCATCGATGCTCATCGCTCCTTGTGCGGACACCGTACGCAAGAAACAATGGTTCAGTCAGGTTAACCGATGCCAAAGCTCTACTGTACAGTCATTATTACTCATCGGAATCGCGTATGATTAAGCCCAGAAGCGCCGATGACATGTACACGGACTCGACCGGTACGCTAGGCCTACCTTCGCTGGGAGTCGTACTCGTACGGGTCGTATTTGGTTGGCCCGATCTCGGCGCAAGTGGCTCGCGAAGGTTGAGGTTTGCGCATTTCTCAAGCCTCTTACTATCTCATTAAAGTGTAGCCGAGGTAAGCAAAACTGTAACGATTGCCAGAGATGCGCTTGAGTTGTAGTTTTGCCGACCGGCGTTGTTTTTCTGGCGTACTTGTAGTACATGCCGCAGCACCGCAAGTCGGATCGGACGCCGGATCGTAACGTTCGTAGATTATTCCTCGGCCAGCTCTACTGAAAGATTGTCCCAACTATATTTGTAAGCGCGTAGCTACAGCTCCCAGACTTAAGCATTAGCGGCTGAACTACATTGAGCCGATATGACAGAATGCCAGCTGATAATTGAAATTTAATGAAAATTGCGTTGATTGTTATGTAGTTTTATAGTAAAAGGCAGACGTGCCTACAGTGATCCTAACGATTACCAGATACTTACTCGGGCTCGGCGTATGTTTGTCTTTCAATACGCACAATAGAGATATTGCGCCACCGGCACTAGAAGGGGGCCAGACATCATGGGTATATATACCGGTTGCTGAATGTATGGTTGTCCGTAGCGCGAGCGGTATGTGTTCAGTGTTGCTGTGTTGTGTACGATTGAAATGTGTGTGCCGATGCCTGTCCCGTATATGTGACGTAAGCTTAAAAAATCTCAGCCTGTTCACTGTTAGATTGTAAAAATTGCTCGACAATTATTATTATTATTTTTTTTACATTAGTCCTAGCAGAAAGAGTGATTCTACTCTTGGAGGGAGTTGATGCACTCTAGCCAGACCAGATTATAAAATTCTGTGAGAGAGTAGCGTAACTCCCGCAGAGAGTGTATGCACTCCATTTCAGAAGCGTGACTTTACTCTGGCGAGAGAGCTTGTTCACTCTCGCTCAGCCAGAGTACCAGAACTCTGTCGGGAGAGTGTGCCTACTCTGTGTAGCAGAGTTCTCAGCACTCCTGAAAAGAGAGTGAAATATGGGACAAGCGTTTACTCCCGCAAAGGGAGTCGCTAGCACTCTCTTGGGGCTGTGAGTGTAGGTGATGCAGGTTCTAGGTTCCTTCTAGGTTGTTTCTAGGCCTTAGCTAGGTGATGCAGGTTCTAGGTTCCTTCTAGGTTGTTTCTAGGCCTTAGCTAGGTGATGCAGGTTCTAGGTCCCTTCTAGGTTGTTTCTAGGCCTTAGCTAGGTGATGCAGGTTCTAGGTTCCTACTAGGTTGTTTCTAGGCCTTAGCTAGGTGATGCAGGTTCTAGGTTCCTTCTAGGTTGTTTCTAGGCCTTAGCTAGGTGATGCAGGTTCTAGGTTCCTTCTAGGTTGTTTCTAGGCCTTAGCTTGGTGATGCAGGTTCTAGGTTCCTTCTAGGTTGTTTCTAGGCCTTAGCTAGGTGATGCAGGTTCTAGGTTCCTTCTAGGTTGTTTCTAGGCCTTAGCTAGGTGATGCGGGTTCTAGGTTCCTTCTAGGTTGTTGATAGGCTTCAGCTAGGCGATGCTAGGTTGTTTCTCGGTTCATTCTCAGCGCAGAGAGGTTTGAGTTAAACCACAGACAGTTACAGACACGACACGGGTGTCCACATTCCAGAGACAGAAACTCGCGCTGAAACCAAGCGTTCGCAGCTCTCATAGATCCACCGGCGTGTCGTAGTTGGTGTCGGCCTTCCATCGCTTGGGGTTTTCTCGCAACCGCCGTTGCTTTCCCGTTGCCTCGTGTTGTGTTAACGGTTGCCTTCTTCCTTTTTAGTGGACCAGTGGGGAGTAGTGGGACGTACCCAATTCCTGTGGCACACCCATGATAGGCCACACAAATTACGGCAGCTAAACAGCCTTGCACTTAAAAGTATGTGTTTATCGGCCGAAACAAACACGCTCTTCCCTTCGCTTCACGGACGTCCACTTATTGAAGCAAGATTTCAACAAGTGCAACTTACATCGTGATCTGAGATAAAGGAAGGAAGGAACAGGAGAGAAAGGAAAGGCAGGGATGTTAACCAGTCTAGAAGGACCGGTAAACAAGGTCACTAAAGCTAATGGGCTTGAAATCGTATTTAGAAGCACGGATATTTGGGCGAGTTTGTACTGATCCATGACGGTATTTTGGAGCGCGAAAACAGACGATACACGAGAAGGACTGAACAGGACGAGCGGTCGTCCTGTTCAGTCCTTCTCGTGTATCGTCTGTTTTCGCGCTCCAAAATACCGTCATTGAAATCGTAATAATCTATGGTAAGTCAGCTTGCGCAAAGGGTGCCAGTATTTGCTGCAGCAAAGAAAGGCCACGGTAATGTGCCTAGTAATAAGACCCTATACAAGCTTCACGTTGGGACAACGCCCATTGTGGTTGCAGTGTTGGCTATCCGCTGTTATGCAGGAACATTACGTGTGCACACCTACGACTCCGCCAGCTAGTCAAGCATTGCTTGATGCGTCGAAGACCGCTACTTATGATATGCACATCATCGCTCCGTAGTGTGCATTTCGTTATGATAAAAGTGACACCTCTGGCCTAAGGTGAATGCCGGCGCTTACCTACATTTGCGCGCAAGTGCAATCGACGTGCTTGGCAAGCCCACGATATGAGCAGAACTACTCAGCTTACACAAAGACGACGATCAACCTCGTAACGCTTGGCTTAAAGCTAACAATCCACCGTCGGCTTCGCTTTAAATCGAATCCCACACTGCGCGGGATCTGCCGAATTTTCGGTGGCGGTGGTAGTGATGTTGCAACAGGCGGGTTTAGCCCCGCCTAGATAGTCGACAACCATTCCGCCCTAGCATCTCCTGAATTGTAGAGGTCTGTCACCACGCTATAGGCAGCCCACTGTTCCGCAGAAAGGCAATCAAAAATCGTTGCACGCTCTTCCTCGTTGCCGCGGGCCCGTCGAGAAAAACGACATTTTTCAGATGTTCGATGCCCATGACCACCTCTTTGCAGGCTGCGAACCACCGCTGCTCTTTCCCTGTCAAAAAGCGGGCAATGTCATAAACCGTATCGCCGATGTCATCGCAAAAGGCATAGAGCGGCGACGCGCATCTCAGTCTTGAATCACCAGGCCTATAAGCGTACGAGGAGTTGGTTCTGATGCAGTACATCAGCGTCGCTTGTTCTCGAGCTAGACCGTGGATTACGCATGCTTGATGTGGAATCTTTCGGATCACCCTGAAGTGATTGAGGATTACACATGTGTTCTACTGTAGAATTTTAGGATTTCTTACTTTTGGGACACATGTCTGTGCTTCGCGTGCTTCGTGTGTGTGCCAGATTATTCACTGCCTTCAAATCTTCAGGCAGCCACTACGTGCTTTTCAATATCACATGGCGTCCTATGCGCATACAGACGACTCACGCAGAATAGCCCGGACAGCAAGCGCGAAACGACGAATGACATCGGTTCCCGTTGAGTGCACTTCTTGCGACTGTCCAGAATGCGCCTGTATGTAAAATCGAATTTCAGATCTAAGGGAGTCGTGGTTTCGCGACTTCACTCCACCGGGCGAGGAATTATCGACCTCCACCTGTTGGCGCTACATGTATATGAAGTATGCAACGGCCCCGCGATAAGAGCAAAGCTGTATATATAGATTCATTTATGTATTTAATGCAGGTACTGTTGGTGTAAACTTCCGATTTTAGGCAGGAGTGAGTTACAAATAAATGCTACAAGATACGCAAACGGCATGGAGTGAAGCGTCGGGCTCAGCAGTAGAACGGCATAACATAATTTATATCACGTAAAACATAGGTTAAAACAAATCAAAGAGCGCTCACATCACATTAATAAGTTCTTAGGTCTTGGGCAAGTAAAAATGAAAAGGAACCATCAGGCATTCAACAAGAGTAGCGGGTAAGGCACTTCATTTATAGGTATGGTTCTCTCTCAAAAAAAAAAAGGGGGGGGGGGGGGGCGGGGGGCTGGATTGATGAACTTGTTGCTACAAAAGTGTACAGTCCCTCTTCTTTTTTTAAATATGACCGAGTGAGATATCAATTCACGACCGTAACGAGGAAGCGCAAAAAGTGATAGTTCCGTTTCGTCCAGGTCAAGTAGGTCAGGTGACACGTTTACCGGTCACATATACGCACACCATTTATATATAGCTTACGCACTTCTCGGGGGGGCTCACACTTTTCCCGCTCCTTTATTAGGCCTGATACGACAACCACTTCCGTAAGAGGCCTTAAACAATTCACGATTACATATTGTCTGCACGCCTGGTAACAACGTTCCCTATTTATGAGTTGCCCGGGTGTTGCGTTCCTTTGAGCAGCGGTATACGCGTAAGATATAGAGGCCCCCCTTCTCGGAAGAAGGAAATTAGAAACTAGGAACCTCGCTATGGGACAGGAGCCCGTTGTGTTACTGCGGGCGAAAACGAGCGGAGACACACAACAACCGACGTCTTTAGCGTTGTTTGGCCGCGAGGTGCGCAGCGTTGTAAACAAAGCTGCAGGTTGCCCAGCCGGCTTGGTACGCTTCTGGCTCCATTTGTTTCCATTTACGCTCGTTGCATGAGGCGTTTTGCGGCGTGTAATGCGCACATAGCCGAAGAGAAGAAAACCGTTACGGCCCATTCACCTTGGCCGGAAGAAGTGCGGAGGTGCGAGCGTCGTATGTGCGTTTTGCTAAGGCATGGTGTTCGCTACAGTTCTAAAAAAAAGAACGGAACATCGTGTGTGTTGTGTTGTGTTCCTGGTGATGGCCCGTGGTGGTGTAATGCGAAGAGGAGAATCACCGAAGAGTATGGAACATTTGTGCGGATTTACAGGCTGTGCTCTGCTAACGCGGGTAGCACAGGCAAAAGTGACGATGGAAACGGGCTGGTTTGCGCTGTCGAGTGGTTTGACTCTTGAAGCATGCCTCCATTCAGCTTTTGGCTACTTACTTTCGCTATCTCCCTGCCTTCTCCCTTTTCCATTCCTTCCTTCCTTCCTACTTTCGCCATGACAACCGTATACCCTTAGAAAAGCGTGATGCACGCTTTCTTTTTAGATTTGTAGTTTCCGTTTAACAATGAAAACTTGAACCCACGAGGACCATTTATTAAGCGTTGTACGTGAGGGCTTGCCACTCAGCGCCGGCGTAAAGGTACGGGAAAAGAAGTTGCGTCATGAACGACGGTGGTGCCGCCTGAGGACTATAACAGACCCAGTTCTAGAGATTAAAGTTAAGCACCGCAAATGAAGCGCTGTGCTGTCCAAGAAATGCGCATTTTCTCTGCAGTTGAAGTTGGATGTGTTCCGTGGCTTCCACAGGCGAAAGGACTGGGGATGGCCAAAGATTGCCAAGATGCGCCGTGAGGTGTTCGATAAGAAAAGAAAGATGTGACGTGACTGTGAAATGCGTGAAATGTATGGCTGCTGGACTCATGAAAGTGACTAGAGGGCTGTGCTATGAACATGAAAGATGTATTGCGAAATGATGACTTTCTAAAAGGAAGGAAGAGACAGAAGAGAGAGTCAAGGCAGGGATGTTAACCAGTCTCGAAAAACTGGTGTTATGCTGCCCTGCACTGGAGAAAGAGATAGGGGAGTTTGAAAGTCAGAGGCAGAGAAAAAGAGAAAGATGGAGAGTGTGAGCTCACACACGCAATGTCACAGTCCTCACAGTCACAACATCACTGTTGGTCTCTAACCACCGGTGCAAGTCTGTTGACTTCAAGAACTTGAACACTGCTTTCGTCACCTTCGTCCTCGATAACCTCTCATAAAGGCATTCCAAAATGGTTTCTGCCGTCATCTGTCTGTGTTCTATGCAAGCTAGAGCGACCGCGAGTGCTTGTATCGGCACTTCGTAGCGGGGACAGTCGCAGATGTGCTAAAAAGTGTAAATACCAGTAGCGCTACTACCTCGACAGAATCTTTGGGTGCAGATACCTGTAACACGTACTCTGCTGAATTCTATGTCGCAACGGCAGCCTCTGTTAACAGGATGTGCTGTGTACATGTTAGGAGAATGACGTGTAAAACATCTACCTTGACAGACTCGCCGAGTTATCACGTGTATGCCTTCAGTAAGCTGCCGACGGTCGATGTTGAACAGTCGGGTGACTTATGCGGTTCACTTGAATATATGAATCATCATATACAGATGTGTGTGCGGGAAGTCGGCTGAGCCTCGCAAACAATACATTGATTCCCTTCTTAAATGTGGCTGATGTCGTAAAGGCCACACGTGACACTACTAACCATGATAGCTGCTTAGGGACGCTATACAGTGAACTATCACTTGTACGAACGTCGGTTTAACGAATATTTCAGAATAATGAAATTTTGCGGAATCCCCGGTGGTTTTCATACGCATTATATGCAAGAATCTTTCAGTTAAACGAACTTCTGAAAAGGGAATATTTCAGTTGAACGAACTTTATCTGCGGACCTGGCCTCATTTTTAAGATCAATTAATGAAGTTTTGCGCTCTGCAGCACTGGCGTAGCCGATGTATCCCGCCCTCAAATTGCCCATCCATCGGCGGCGGTGAAACATCGCTTGTACACGCAGCACCACCGAGGCAAAGCGGCCGTGCGGGAGACTAAAACGAGCCACGTGCGCTTCAGTACCTGCGCAGAGCTATCAGATTTGGAAATCATTTCCAGAGTTCGTCCGAAAACGAAAGACGAAGAGTGCGACAAAGAAGTTGTGATGGCTGAAGCAGGTTCAAATCCTGTATCTGTAGCCGAGGCTGTAGGATATATTAGAAAGTTGCGAGACTTCGTGTCACAGTAACAAGCTGTGCCACAGGTGGTGCACAAAAACGCAGACTCTCTGGACAGCTTTGTCTCTTCTTGCGCTTTAAGGGCGCCAACCCAAATGGAAATTACATAATTATTTTCAAAATGAATTACATTTGACACGTTTAACTTGATTTCTGCTGTACCCCGTGCTGTTTCGTGTTCTAGTGAATGTTCAATTTAGTGAACTTTCAGTTAAGTGAACTATTTCCATGAGTCCCTTGAAGTTCACTGATTCGAGAGTTCACTGTATACGTATTCAGCATAGAGTATAAACGGTGTGCATCTTTCAGGCGCCATTCTTCTTGTTCACCGTTCAGCTTACCGTGCTTCGAATTTGTACTTAGATTCAGCGCCTGTTATGCGCGTGCTGAAATCATCCCATTATGAATTCCTACCGACTAGCCCAGCTTTCATTACTTTTCCAGTAGTGTACAGAGTGTTTTATGTCCTGCACAGCTATGTGTAAAAGGAACACGGGAGCTCAGAGAGAGAGAGAGAATTTATTTACAGAAAGGCAGAGAGGTCGGCCTGAGCTACAGTTTTTTCTGGCCTGGGAGGGGGGGACAGGGGATCGAAAGAGTGATGAATGACGATGGTAAGACAGGGAGATGAGAATATAGTCATGTTACGTTGGGGCACATCTAAAGACGTGCGTCCAGTCCAGTTGCTTGTAAGAATGCTACGACGGCTCCTATAACCACATTTGCGCTGCTGGCGTCAGGCCAAGGACCTAACACTACCTCATCGGTTAATGCTCTACCAAGATGTCCTCCAATCGAAGAGATCATTTTCTGACGTTCTCTTGCGTACGCCGGACAGGTGCAAAATATATGTTCGAGTGTTTCGGGTAACTGACAGTGGCTACAATCGGGACCTGTGTCACTGCAGCCGATCAAGTGGGCATAACGTCTCGTGTATGCCACACCGAGACGAATGCGGTGAATCATGCATGTGATGCTTCGCTTTAGCTTCTGAGGCATACGGGACTTCATTTCTGGGTCCCATTTGTGCAGCCGCTTGTGCCGGTGTTAAGGTTTGTTCCAATGCTCTAAAGTGGAGTACCGCATTACGCGTCGAAGTAAGGCGTTAGTGTCTGTTCGAGAAAACGCAATGCACACTTCCGGGGCATTATTTAAAGCTCTTTTAGCTTCAGCGTCAGCCTCTTCATTCCCCATTAGGCCACAGTGAGCAGTTATCCACTGGAATGCTACATGATGTCCATTTTTCGCAGCAATGCCAAGAAGCTCTGCAATTTCTATCGATAAAGTATGATATGGGCCTTGTCTCATGACGCAGTCGAGGGTTTGAAGAGCAGCTTTGGCATCGCACAGTATTGTCCATCTGCGAGCGGGCTCTGCGGAAATGAATCGCATTGCCTCCCGAAAAGCAACAAGTTCCGCAGCAGTTGATGTGGACTTGTGATCTAACTTGAAGCGGCGAGCGATGGTCATCTGCGGGATGACAAAGGCTGCGGCGGAAGTACATGACGTGGTAGATCCATCAGTATATACGTGTGCCGCACCGTCGTACATTGTATAAATGTGCAGGAGTGTAAGTTGCTTTAGGCCGATAGATGGTACAAGGGACTTCTTCGTAATCCCAGGTATCTGAAGCCTAACAAGCGGTCTAGGCAGGACCCACGGAGGTGTCTCAGGAACACGTGGGAGGGAGAATCTTGGTGTTATTGTGTTCTCGTGCCGCGATATAGCTCTTGAATAACTGCAGTCTGGGTGGCTGGCAGGGAGCGCTGATAGGGGATGTTGCCTGTGTCGGGTCAACAGGCGAAGGTGGGCTCGAAGAGGCTCGCAGAGCATATATACATTGATGGGACAAGCCCGAGCTTCGGCGAGAGTTCCATTGGTTGATGTGCAGCGTGGTAAGCCTAAGCACGTGCGCAACTCTTGAGCTTGGATGCTTTCTAGCGTGCTCACACAACTAGGATTCATGTTTGAAAGCACAGGCATGCTGTATCGCAAGTATCCCACGAATAAGGATTGGTACAGTTGCAGGAGAGCTGCCTCCGACGGGCCCCATCTTGCTCCTGCCACGACCCGAAGAACGTAAACAAAAATCTTCACCTTTGATTTCAAGGCCGCGACGTGTTTTGACCACTATAGATTCCGGTCGATGATCACACCTAGGAATCTGTGTTGCGCTACAGTAGGAATCTCCGTTCCATTCACCATTACTGGGTATCTTGTCATTTGTTTTCGCGTAAATGCAAGCATTGCGCATTTTTCAGTTGACAGTGCGAGACCCTGACGTCGTAGGCCGACTGTATGCATGGATCGTGAGCTACCTTAGCGGCCGTACCGTGTATATGTCGACAAGCGATGGAGATACCGATCATTATAATATTCTCCGCGGGGTTCCCCAAGGGCGTGTTCTCAGTCCGATCCTTTTCAACATCACATTGATCGGACTTGCTGCTGAACTTCCTGACACGGTGAAGGTTAGCACATATGCGGACGACATCTGCATACGGGAGCTCAGGCTTCTTTTGCTCTCATATGCCTCAGACGTGTATTTATAAGCAACGTGTATGTAAACATGCGTGTATGTAAACGTGTAAACGTGTATCAAACGTGTATGAAAACATGCGTGCTGAAAAAAAATAAAATAAACCAAAAACTAAAAAAAAGAAAATATTTCCGGACGCAGGGCAAGGGAATGGTGACGACGTACTTCCTGCTGGGCGAAGACCCGCCACCCACACGGACGCTGGACCCAGGACCAAAGACCAGGTGCGGCCAGGCCGGACAGCGGCAAGGTTCCTGAGGAACAATGCCAGCGGTGGTCACCTGGCAGCAGGACGAGAACTGGACACACGAGATTCTCTTCGTTCATCTCCAACTCTCGAACACACTACCGGACTTCCAGCGCAGTGCTTCGCTCTACTCTTCCCCCCTTTCCTCACTTTTTTCTTCCAGACCCGTGTCCGCGCAACGTTGTTTCGCGTTAGCGATGGCATCGGCACATCCACACCATGTCGATATAGTGAGGAACAATCCCAACACGCGTGACCCGTGGGTTCTGACTATAAAGGTCAGACTACGGCCGTGATACGAGAGAAGAAAACAGAAATATTGTCTCTTACGCTCCGTGTGGTCTCCTATTTACTGTGTGAACCTCGAGAAGGTTTTTCTGACTTAGTCGCTTGCACAGGCGTGCGCCCGGGGAAGTGGGAAGTAGGGGGGGGGGGGGGGGCAGGGGCGCATCTCTCTTCCCCTATCTGTTCATCTCAGGGGGGCGCGAAGTCTGCCCCGTATTTTTACTCACTCGGACTTGCTCCTTCATTGTTAAAGGAGCTTGGCTATGGCCATGCATGTTTTTGACTATACTGGCAGCCGAAAGGCCCCGATGCCGCATTTTAAGAACTGTTTAATTGCCATCTTTGCTCCCGAAAAGTCATCGCTTCATTTTCATTTTCTTTTCATTCATTGTGCAGCACGTTCTCTTTCAGACCAGAAATAGTGGGCGGGGTGGAGGTGGGGAGGGCTGCAATAAAGCTTTGCCCTCCCCCCCCACCCCTTACTGGGAACCCTCCGCCCGCCTATGGTCATTTCATTAAGTTATGCATCGACGCACACACGAACGGCAAGGCATTTCAAAGTCGCGGTGGTTGTTTACAAAACGCACAGCGACAACCTTCATCCTTGCGCTGAATTTCCATGTAACGAAGTTACTACGTATCGTCCTGTCGTAAAAAAATTTACAATACCGAAAAAGAAACGGACTAGGCAGTCCCGCTAACCATGCTAAGTAGCTCCACTGTAATGCAGTTCTTGCCTATCTGCAACACCCAAATGCATAAACGGTATGTTTAGCCATGTCTAAGATTAATCATTCACGAATATGTTTTTCCCACCGACGAAAGAAGCTCTAAGCCGCACAGAGATGATATCGGGTAGCATAAAAAGGCATATACATACTGTACACTGTTTCTCTGCGTCAAAATGCCTAGAGAAATTGAGCTGGGACGCGTTTGCAAATTCGACAGCACAATTAAGACCTCCTAATGACTTTGGCAAGTCGTATACCGACGCACCGAACATACATAACTGACGCACCTACCACTACAGTTAGGTGGTTTATACGCCAATCAAGGAAATGTTCGATTAGCACAGATTCACCCCTGCTGAATTCGTACGAGCATTAGTAATGCGAGGATCTGCATCGCCTATCTTGCAGTCAACCGCAGCGATGGCCTCTTGCTGCAGCCTATAATTTACATAAGTGGTGGAGACTGACGTGAAACAACTGCGATATGATTATTAGGTCCGCCGTAGTTGTCTTCTCAGGATTTATTTTGACCATTTGAAGTTGTTTAACGTGCACTGATATCTAAGTGCACGAGTGGGCTTGCGTTTCATTTAAATTAAAATGCGGCCGTCGCTGCCGGGAATCGAACCGGCGACATAGAGCTTAAAAGTGAACACACAGCCGCTAAGCGACCACGGGGGGTTGACCTGTAGCCGATGTCTCTTGCGACGCCCGATAGAGAGAGGGAGGGAGAAATGCTTTAATGAAGAGCTGGAGATGTCAGCCGGGCTACTCGCCTCACTATGATATATGCCCTGATAATCCCATAACAGCACATACAGCCATCCGCCGCCCCCCACACCAATAGGTTATACTGTTTACAAAATATTGTTAAGGTTCGTCGGGGCCGTACTAAGGAATTTTTTTCAGGGGCTGTTTACGTGTATAACAGCTAAGTTTGACAACCGGAGGTGGATGTGAAGGCGTGTAAATACTTTAGCGTCACCCGAAAAGTTAAAGAATGAACAAATTTCGGGGGGGTGTCAGAACCCCCTCAACTCCCCATAGTTACGGCCCTGAGGTTCGTGGCCCGCAAGAATGTAAACAGCGCTTTTGTGGCACGTAAACGCACAAGTGGTGCTTTCCTACGGGCCGGGAATGCCAGAATGGTGTGCTTTACAAAATCCCCTTGACTATACACTGAAGTGACGGTAATTGCTTCGGTATGTAACATGCATTACGAAGTGCTTCCACCATAGCAAACACTTGGAACTGAGATGTGCTTAAAGCCAGAGGGGATGATGCGGCTTTTGAAGTTTAACAAGAAGCTTGTCTTCTCAACTCGGGAGCTGATAAGTTTCACAAATAGAAACACAGGTTACGCAAGACGTGATACCTCTGAATACAAAACAACAAAAAGGAAGCAAAAAAAAAACGTGCCTTCTATAGTGTGTTGAAGCTGCTGGTTCACTCCTTTCGTCGTGACGTGCACTATAGCCACACCAATAACAAGGCAAAGTGTTCCTCGCCGTAAACGACGAAACCTGCTCGCCGAACAGGGCAAATGAAGTCGCAGGAAAACGGAAAACATCAGTCGACGACAGGTAGGTTTACAAGGTAAGTTTTCATCTTATGGTTTTTTTTTTAATTCTCAAAATAAAAATACTTCATGCGTAAATTCTTTTCATATCCCGTTTCGCAGCCAAACGCACAGGAAAGCAAACAGTTCGCATGCGTTCGGTGATTCACTCTTTAATGACCTTTGGCCGCTGTACTAATAACACACGCGTCCACGTGCGCGAGAGTCGTGTCGCAATAAAACCGCGCCAGGTTACTCGCGGAGCCAGAAATTTGAGCCTCGGGCATTTTCATTTGACTGCCGCTCGCCCTGCCCCAGAAGACGCATTCGACTTTTCGCGCGCTCTGTTATGTACTTCAGTCCGATGCACCCGAAAGAGAACGAACGCACTAAAAACCTAATCTGA
>JALIZH010015241.1:0-41715 GCA_030522465.1 Rhipicephalus appendiculatus
ACACCTCTATACATATGACTGGAACCGGTGATATTGTCAGGTGGGGCCTGTATAATGAACGCGAAGGTCGTTCTTGTCATTTAATTTTATTACATTAAATTTTATTGGCGCAAGGGCATCTGAGGCCAAAGAGCGCCACTACAAGTATTTTGTCTTTTCAGGTTATTAGACTAAAAATAATTTAAAATATATGCTTTGCAGGGCATATCTATGAAGTGTATAAAAGTATAGTTCGGCTAAAATTAATGTCACTCTGTTACAAGGCCTTCAATTCTTTGGCTGCAGTCTCATGGTAAATGAGTCGGCAAGGTCCGAGACCCTCACTGCCCAGTCCTTGCTCGAGCAAGGAACTGCGAAAGCTCAGACATACTTTTTTTCGCAACAGGCGGTACCTCACACGTGAGGCCCAGCCTGGTGACTAGGATGGAATGATACCATTGATAAAAAGTTCACTTTCGCAAGATACCTAAAAAGTCTCTTACGGTTAAACATTGGATCGAGTGATAAAAATAGCGCGGGATGAAGTGGAATACGATACCGGTAGAGCTCCCTAAAATGAGTCAGTCGCTCTTGGTGAAGTCCGGGGCATTCAATGAGGACATGTAAAACGGTTAGATTCTCTCCACAGTGTATACATGTCGGTGGATCAGTGCCTGTGAGAAGGTGTTTATGTGTGGCATAAGTGTGGCCTATCCTGAGCCGTGCTATGGCGACTTCTGTGAATCTATTGAGCTTTTGTGGGATGACTTTTCTTAGTTGTGGTTTTACTAGGTGGAGCTTGTTGTCGACTTGTTTGTCCCATTCAGCTTGCCAGTGGCTCCGTAGCCCTCTACGTACAACAGGTTTTAAATCCACACCCAGAACAGTGCTTATATCTATAGAGTCCCGACTTGCAGCTTCTCGGGCATTCTTGTCCGCTATTTCATTGCCCGCGATCCCAGAATGACCTGGCACCCAGCATAGGACAACAGAAAGCTTTAGGTTATAAGCTGCATGGATCTCAGTGAGAAGCTTGTTAAAGACATGATTTTTGTTGTACTTGCCACAAGACAGTGCAGTAACAACGCTCAGAGAGTCTGTGTAAACTACAGACCTTTGTATCTTGTGTTGTACAATGTGCTGAATAATAAGCAGGATACCATACGCTTCAGCCGTGAAAATGCTGGTATGCATGTGCAAGGTTTTGGTCTCGGAGAAGTTTTGGCCGTAGGCTGCACAGGATACGGATGTTTGGGACATTGAACCATCAGAGAAGAAGGCGGCTGAACGATATTTGTGCTCAAGGGCCAAGAAATGTTGTTCAATTAGCGCATTGGGGCAGGTTTTCCTTTTGAGGTCTTTAAAGGACCAGTCACAGGCGACCGGACACTGCTGCCAGGGAGGAACGATTTCAGTATGGTCACTTTCCTGTATGTCCGCGAAACGAATTCCAAGTTTTTCAACAACAGCTTTTATTGCCAACGGAAACGGTGGTGCGATAGAAGGACGGTTAATGTATAGCTGAGTTGTGGAGACGTCATTCAAAAGTACTTTGCATGGGTGCTGCTTCAGAGACATGGTTCTTATTGCATAGGTGACTCCTAGATATGTGCGCTGATAGTCCAGCGGCCACTGATCCGACTCTGCATAAAGACTTTGTACAGGGCTGGTACGGAATGCTCCAAGTGCCAGGCGTATACCTAAATGGTATACAGGGTCCAATACTTTGAGTGCCGTCTTTGAAGCTGACTGGTATACTATGCAACCATAATCGATGCGCGAAAGAACCAGGCTTCTAAACAGAGATATGAGACAATACCTGTCTGTGCCCCACGATTGATGAGATAAAATCTTTAAAATGTTCATGGTCTGAAGGCATTTTAGCTTCAATTGTTTTATGTGCTGGATGAAGGTGAGCTTAGCATCAAAAACTACACCAAGGAATTTTTGTTCTTTTGCAGTGACTAAGCTTTGTCATTCATTAGTATGCAAGGGTCAGGGTGTATACCTCTTCGTCTGGAGAACAGTACACAAGTAGTCTTGTCAGTGTTAAACTTAAAACCATTTTCGTCAGCCCATTTCGCAAGGCGGTTAACACCTAGCTGTATCTGGCGTTCGCATATAGTCAGGTTACACGATTTAAAACTGATTTGGATATCATCCACGTAGACTGAATATGATATCGCAGGTGGAATAACAGAGCGACGAGAGTTCATTTTAACTATAAAGAGTGTGCAGCTTAATACCCCTCCTTGCGGTACTCCATTTTCTTGAAGAAACGTGCGCGATAATACACTGCCTATTCTTACACGAAACTTCCTTTCAGATAGGTAATCTCTTAAGATGTAAATCAACCTGCCGCATATTCCGAAGGACGATAAGTCTTGTAGGATTCCGTATCGCCAGGCAGTATCATACGCCTTCTCAAGATCAAAGAAAACAGAAAGACAGTGTTGCTTATGTACAAATGCGTCGCGTATATATGACTCGAGGAGGACAAGATTATCAGTTGTGGACCTAGCTCTTCGGAAGCCAGATTGGCAAGGGTCCAATATACCGTTGTATTCTAAATAATAGACTAAACGGCGGTTAATCATTTTTTCGAACACTTTGAGTAGGCAGCTTGTGAGTGCAATAGGCCTGTAACTATTCACCGAGGAAGGATCTTTGCCCTGTTTGAGGATTGGTAGGACTATTGCCTCTTTCCATGCAGAAGGTATCGTGCCAGTATCGAACATCTTGTTGTAAAGACCTAAAAGGCAGTTTAGGGTTTCGCCGGGGAGATTTTCGATCATTTCATAGGTAATTGTGTCAGAACCAGGGGATGAACTTCCACAGGAACCAAGGGCAAGCTTCAGTTCATGGAGTGATAGTGGTTGATTGTATCCATCTGATAGAGGTTTGTTCGGACGCAGAGGTACACTTTCAGCTACGCTTTTATGGTGTAGGAACTTAGCGGTATAATTTTCTGATCTTCATATTTTCTCGAAGTGTTCGCCAAGAGTGTTTGCTTGTTTTTCTATTGTATCGCATGAGTCATTGACCATAGGGAAGGGATACGGCCGGTTTCCTTTGAGTTTATGGACCCTATTATACACCTTGCTGGCATCTGTGTAAGAGTTTATTGAAGATATGTAGCGCGTCCAGCTTTCCCTTTTGGCTATACGACGGATACGCCTGCCATTTGCTTTGCAACTTTTGAAGTGTACCAAGTTTTCTACTGTTGGGTAGCGAGAAAAAACATCCCCATGCTTTGTTTTGGCGTTTTTTTTGCAATTTCGCATTCATTATTCCACCATGGTTTCGCATTGACTTTATTAGCGCTAGATTGAGGTATGCACTTTTTAGCTGAGGTGAGGATATATTCAGAGATATAGTTAGCCATCTCTTCTACATCTAGGTGGTCCACCTCTTCGAGGCGAAGTATGCATAGCTCTCTAAATGTCACCCAGTTTGCACCGCGAAGGTTCCATTTTTTAGGGTAAGCTGGTCCGTCATGCCACTGTCTCGTTTCTAAAAGAGTAGGAAAATGGTCACTCCCATATGGATTATTAATAACTTCCCAATGTAGGTAAGGTAGAAGTGACGCTGACCCGATGGCTAAATCTATGCATGAATATGTATTGTGTGTGGTATTGTGGTATGTCGGCTCTGCCTTGTTGAAGAGACAGGCTCCAGATGAGAGAAGAAAATTTTCTATTGCGCGACCTCTCGTATCACATCGAGTATCGCCCCATAACGCACTGTGAGCATTAAAATCTCCAATTAAAACATATGGTTCTGGAAGCTGGTCAATCAGCTTTTCAAACTCTATTTTGTCGAACCTTTCGCCGGGGGGTATATAGATGGAGCAAACAGTTATCAGATGATTGAATAAAATAGCCCGAACAGCCACAACCTCGAGAGAGCTTTGTAGGGCAATGTGCTGGCATGGAACGGCCTTTTGCGCAATGATTGCTACACCTCCTGATGAGTTGCCACTATTTCGATCTTTACGAAAAACCACGTATTGATTTAAGAAATTCCTATGAGTTGACCTTAAATGTGTTTCTTGAACACAGAACACTCTTGGCTGATAGTCATTTAGTAAGTCTTTGATGTCATCTAGGTTATGAAATAGGCCCCCTGGCATTCCACTGTAGTATTTGTGTGGACATATTGGAGAAAATGTATGGGTTCTGTGTTCAGATGCACGTGTTAAGGATATCTATGTATGTGTGCAAGGGAGGTAACCCTTCAGGTTACCGATCCCTTTGGCGGAGCAGTTACGGGATGTTTTCCTTTTCTTATTGCGCTCCAAGGAGCGCTGATCTTTAGGCGTCGACGACGCTGGTGTTCGTCCGTCGACCTCCATAGCCTTCTCTGAGGCACTGGAAGATCGAGGACCGGGCACCGAGACTTTCGTCTCCTGCCTTGGAGTTCGGATCAGCTTTGGGACCTGTGGCACCAAAGTCTGAGGACCTGTCTTCGAAGTTGATGGCAGAGCAGCAGCAGCTGCCACCTGAGGGGTGGGCAAATTGACTACCGGGCCACTGCTGGCGACCGCGGTAGATTGCCGAGACATTTGTGACGCTGCCCCCCGTCGCGCCACCTCGGCAAAACTGGTGTGATCAAGGTATGAGAGTCGCTTCCTTGCTTCATGAAATGTGATGTTTTCTTTTACTTTTAGGGAAATGATTTCTTTTTCTATCTTCCATATAGGACATGTTCTGGAGTAGGCTGGATGGCTTCCATCACAGTTCACACAATGTGCGGATGAGTCGCAAACGTCGGATGTGTGTTCATTGGAGCTGCATTTAGCACATGTCTGCTTTCCACGGCAGGTCTGGGATCCGTGCCCGTATCGCTGGCAGTTATAGCACCGCCGAGGATTTGGGATGTACGGCCTCACACGAAGTTTGATGTACCCTGCATCTAGTGTGCTAGGGTGGACACTTGTATCAAAGGTTAGTATGATGTGCTTGGTGCGGATTTGCTCATTATTTCTACGGATTAGGATTCTTTCCACTTTTATAACATTTTGATCCCGGAGACCGTCTAGAAGTTCTTCATCGCTAAGGTCTAAGAAGTCGTCTTCAGAGATTACGCCACGGCTCTTGTTCATTGTTCGATGTGCAGACATAGCGACTGCTACGTCACCTATGCATTTTAAGTCATTCATTTTCTCAAATTGGTCTTTGTCTTTCAGTTGAAGAAGTAGGTCACCGTTGCTCATCTTTGTGGCCTTGTAGCCTGGTCCGATTGTATTTCCGAGGCATTTCGCTACCAAGAAAGGGGACAATTTGCGAGCACTCGTGCTGCCCTCACTATGAATTACGTGGTACTTCGGAAAGTTGTCACTGTTCTTTTGGAAAAAAAATTGAAAAGTTGCTTCGGTGCGCCCTCTTTTCTGAGGGCGATCGTCGACAAAATAAGCCTGTTTAGCCATAAGAGAAGTGAATGTGTTCGGCAATAGCGCCAACCGCCCACCAAGGAGCCCAACAAGGGGACGCGGCAAAACTTGGAAAGTTCGCACAACGCCAGCAGTACGCTATCACTATAACCAAATATGTGTGGCCAAGGTTGGGCACCCACACAAGGTTAACCCTCGCCGCCTGGAAAATTGGAAGTGAGCAGAAGAGAGAAGAGGACAGGAAAGAATAGAAGAGAGAGAGAAAGACGAAGATGTAGGGAGAGAAGGAGACAGGAAAAGGCGACTGCCGATTTCTCCTGGGTGGGTCAGCCCAGGGGTGCCGTCTACGTGAAGCACGGGCCAAAGGGGTGTGTTGCCTCCGCCGGGGGGCCTTAAAGGTCCAATCACCCGGCGTCGGCTCCAGCCCCAGGATCCCCTTTTCCCCGGACACGGCTGAGCCACGCACGGCGAGGCGTGGGAGGAGGTCGAACCCCCCCGTTAGCTCGGGTCCGTGGTGTCGCCACACACCAAACGCCTGCTTGCGCAGACGCCCCCTGCGGGGTTCTTGTCATTTAAAGAAACTTGAGTGCTTGAACTATGCATTACTATAAGAATGAATACACAGTGGATGAGATAATCTAGTGGTTTACATCTACACAAATGAAGAGGCATGTTTCGTTTTAATTGAACACTTTCCATGAAAATAATGGTGCCATTTTATGTATGCAGGCACCCAGTCATCTGTGAGAGAAGTTAACAGCCGCCTGTTAAGCATTCAACCTCCTCACTGCATCCCACGCTTGCCCCGTCGCATTGATGACAGGGTTCGCTAGAAGGCTTCGGAATGGAAACATTGGCTTCTTTTTCTATGCCCTGCCATGCCTCGATGACCTAATTCCCCAAGAATACTGGCGCCACCTGCCAAAGCTGTCAGAGGCTGTCCACTTCTGCTCGCAGAAGAAATATCGGCCGAGCAGACAGACTATACAGGTAAAGTACTGGATAAATATAGGCATCCATATATTATCTTGCAAGAACTGTTCTTTCAGTAACCATCTATGTTGATACTTACTAATGTGGTGCCAACAAATACTTATTCCAAATGGCTGCAGTTTCAAGATTTTTATATATAAAAAAAATTCGCAAGTCTGATGCTGTATTTTCTGCTTTTCTGAGGGCCTTCGGTCAACATTTGCCGCACGCTGATAGTAACTGATGTGACAGCAGCTACTTCCAACGTTCATCAACTTTATCATCTGGCAGACAACGTTCGGCACTTGGGGCTGCTGCGGGCACATTCTGCCGTTGCATTTGAGTGCAGGAAAGGGCGACTCCTGAAATCTAACTGCTGCCCATGGCTTGCCCCATCAAATTGTTGAGCGGGTGGTCATGGCAAAACATCTAGAGCACTTTATCACCACTTCAGGTATCTCGGAAGAGGACAGAGCAGCTTGTGAACACCTTTTTGGGCACCCACGTATCAAGAATGCAGTTGAAGATGGTGCAACATTGCTTCTGAAATGCGAGCTCCGAGTGGTGCAGGCTTAAGTTGCAGTGATGTTGAGAGTTATGGAAGACTTTTTTTAGAAGCAGGTGTACCGGAGCACACTCTACAAAAGGCGAACTCAAAGCGACAGCACATTTGTGCAGACATCAGAAGGCCTCTTCCGTATAAAGTGGCGGTCCATGTGTTGTCGGGAGCAGGCCACGTTTGCTTGCTGCTGTGCCGAGAGGTGATTTTTTTTAAGAACCGTCGCTTTGCTCAACAAATTAAACCATGCTTTTCGTCAGCAAAGGGCCCACCAAAAGTTCTCAGGCCAACGGACATCCTGAAAAGTTATGTGTACATAGAACTGAACAACATACAAAAAGCTTTTTGTGCCCTATGCCTAACATGATTGAAAGGGACTAACGACTGCCCTGACGCACCAGATATATGATTGACTGGTAGAATTGAACAGTGTTGAATTATGGGTAATAAGGTGTGCTTTTTAGCAGGTGTTCTGCTGATACTGACACAGGACTTTCAGACTGATAGCTGGACATGTCGCGTGAAAAGATGTTTCTGTCTTTGCAAACATTTCTCATTGTTAGAAATGAGAAAGCTCATGCCTACCAACTGTAAAATATCTGAAGCCTTGCATGCATGGCATCGTTCAAAACATGAGCTCCTGTGAGCGAGGCATTCACAAATGTGTAACAGTTTAGCATGCTTGCTATATCTCGGCACGAGTGCACTGAACTTGAGACACAATGATACATCGAGGAGAACGGACTGGATGTTTTGCTGAGCACAAACCCTGTCCTATGCTCTACAATTGTAAGTGCTTCTTGCTTCAGTAGGCTTGGGTAAAACACTTAATCTATTAGCCTAATTATGCTCGGGTAACACTGCAGAGAAGTATGCAATGACCATAGACTGCTTCTACATTTCTGGCAGCCAAATTGTTTCCAAAAATGTCAAAGATAAATACACAAAATCTCATGAACTAAATCGTTATGTGTTGCCCCTATCCAAAAGCTTCTCAGAGTTTCATAGGTTGGTATTCCTAGTATTGATGATAAAGAATATGTGCATGGTCCCAATCTTGTTTTATATATGTGCTCAAGAGTTCGGTGGTTATATCAAGAAGATATAACGCTGCGCAAAAAACACGAGGAATAGAAAGAAACAACAGACTAGCGCGAACTAACAAATGATGTTTATTTCAGGAAACACGGATACTTATACATGTAAAAGCAAGCGTCACCATTATCACGTGCTCAGGCTCCATCGCGACATGAAGGTAACCTCTTTTTCTTGGAGCGCTACTGACGCGCAACTAATGCAAGCGTCTCCTGCGCGCGTATTGTAATGGAGTGCTACTGACGCGCAATGTTGCGCGTCAGTAGCACTCCAAGAAAAAAGAGGTCGCCAACACACATTATGTATGTTAGGCAATGATGCCTGCCACCCACCACCGCGCCCAACAGGGGGGACGCGACGGCATGGCAAAGGGAACATACGTACACGCCAGCAGTACATCACTGCTATAACTCAAGATGAGTAACGCAGGTTCCTTATTTCCCACAAGGTTTCCCTTGCCGCCTGAAAAGCTAGAAGTAAGTTGAAGAGAGGAGAGGACAGGAAATATTTATAGTGGGAGATAAAGACAAAGGTGTGGGGAGAAAGAGAGGCAGGAAAAGGCGGCTGCCCGTTTGCCCTGTGTGGGTCAGCCCAGGGGTGCCGTCTACGTGAAGCCGGGGCCAAAGGGTTCTGTTGCCTCGGCCGGGGGACCTTAAAGGTCCAATCACCCGGCGTCGGCTCAACCCCCAGGATCCCCTTTCGCCGGAAACGGCTAAGCCACGCACGGCGAGGCGTGGGAAGTCGAAATGTAGCGCGTGAACGTGTTAGGAGTCCGTGACGGCCGCAAAGCAATAATTGTGTGACGCTTGATCGCAGCTGCTACACGAACACGAATCATGCGGCCGTGTTCTGATAATAGAAACGCGGGTCGATATATACTCTGTGACAACGTGTCAACAAACTAGATTTTCCCATCAAGATATGCGAGCTCCAATAATCTATGGGACGTACGTAACGATCGAGCAGCCTGGAAAGCCGCTCGACCGTAAGAAACATTTTTAACATGATAGCAACCCACATTTTTTTTCTTTCCCTGGAGCCCACACGTACATGAATTCGATGTCGTCTTTCGTCAATACTTCAAAGGCGTGTCGCAAAGCATGCCCGTACGCCATGCACTGAAACATTCTATAGCTCCAGTACTGAAGCGCAGGCCAGCGCAACACGTTACCAGCGTGACTGACACGCAGCAAATTTTCAAACGCGTTCAACACTGGCCCCAGTTCACAGCGTCCCAGCTTACCAGCGACCAGTCTGTCTATGTGGTGCCTCCAGTGTGTTTCGCATTGGTCCCATCGCTCTACGTACTGCAGTAAACTTCGCACTGGGACCAGTGATCTCCTAGCTATGCCAGCTTCCCCCAGTACAGTGCCAGTGCCCGCCAGTGAGATCCCAGCGCTACCAGTGTCCCAGCTTGCAGATACCAGTGAAATGGCATTGGCTTCCGGCGAGTTTCCAGTGCTCCCAGTACGAAAAGCTTACTGGGAAGGGACTGGGAGACACTGGTTTTTGCAATAAGGTTTCGAAACGCAGGAACCCCTTATACACATCGTACTCTCCGAGTCTCTTAATCTTATAAATAACTTGGGCCGCTTGATGAGGCATGAAATCGTCAAGAATATGAGCGCAGCTGAGCTTAAATGCTTGGATGTGGCTGCTCGTGAAGGGCTCAAGCATGCTCCAGAAAATGATGATGATGATATATGGGATTTTTTGGCGCAAGGGCCACTGTTGGCCAAAGAGCGCCATTACTACTAATGGGATTCTCACAGTGGTCAATGACTTGGAATGTTAGGGGCCTTAAAAATACGCGCTTTAGATAAGAGTAAAACATATATATACATTAAAAGTATGGCGGTGTCGTATGAAGTGGTCTATGGTTGTTGAATGGGTGATGAGTGATCATTATTGCACAAGGTGAGAAACGGTGAATAGCACGTGTGCCTCCTCAGGTCCTTTGTGCCCAAAGGCCCGGATGATGATGATTAGTGGGGTTTCTTGGCGCAAGGGCCATGGGTGGCCAAAGAGCGCCATGTCTTTGATGTGGTGTTTGCAATGGAAAATGATTATGATGACAGGGTGTATTACGGCTGTATAGAGGCCTAAAATCACGCGCTATATAGAAGCGTAAAAGCTGTGTATAAAGTATAAAAATATGGCGGCGATACGTGATGTGTTCTATGGACGTGGAATGAATTGAGAGTGAGTATGATATCTACAAATGAGAGCCATGAAAACAGCACGAATGCCTCCTCAAGGCCTTTGAGGCCAAAGGCAGGGAGGCAGGTGCCTTTTTAATAGAGCTTCCGCAGCAACAACCTCTTTAAGAGGTTGTGCTACGGATTGCCAGGGTATATAACATGAAAGCTATTAATTTCCTTTAAAAATGCCAACACAGACTGATGTTTAAAAACTGGTTGGCTTCCTATGAGCATCGATGGATGTAGTGGTATTTGTTCTCGGAATGCTAATGGGAAGTACTTCTTTCTTATATGATCTAATCCAGTGCATTGGATTAGTATGTGCAGGACAGTGAGTGCTTCACCACATTTATCACACAAAGGTGGGTCCCCACCGGACAAAAGGTATGAGTGTGTGCTGTGTGTATGTCCTGTTCTTAGGCCCGTATTCACAAACGAAACTTATCCTTAACTTATGACTTAAGTAACCGATCGGCACTTAACGCGTTTCACAAACCAATCTTGTACTTAAGGTAAACTTAAATCGGCACTTAAGTACCGGAAAGTAAAGTAGAGCTACTGGCTACCTTAAGTGCTACTTTAGCTGTTTTTTCGTCAAACAACATGGCCGACCACTACGGCTGTGTCGCCGACTTCACCGATTTTGCTGGCCGTGTGGAAGAAATTACGCAGGATGAAGCGTATCGTTACGCGCCGCTGTTACGCGAAGTTGTCGGGGATTGGCAGAATCCCATCGAGGCGAATAACGACGCGGGATTCCTGTCGCAGTACCGCTTTTCCAATCTAGTGATGGTACGCCTGTTGCAAATGCTGCCGCTGGGGCCAAAGGACAACGAACGCGGTCAACCCGTTCCGCCACTGCATGCTGATGACATGCGTGAAATATGTTGGAGAGGTGAGGTTCTTTCGCTTGCTTCATTAAACAGTTTTATTCAGGCGTCCGTAGCGGCTCGGCAGACTCGGGTTTGATGGCAGCTCGGGTCCGTAGAGCTGCTGCGGGCGCCCAACCACATACATTGGCAGCTTGCGTCTGCGGAACAGCTGTGGACGCCCGAATAAACTGTGTAACGGAGCAAGTGAAAGACGCTCACCTGTAATTTTTTTTAATTATTGGTTCCTTTCACACGAGAACACTTCCATTATTAAGAAGGAAGGGAACGCACGCGGGCGCTCTGAAAATAAAAGAAGTTAGAGAAAAACGCCAAACGCTGAAAAGCAGAAAAAGAATCCAAGGAGCGAAAAGCACGTATGATGACGAAAGAACCACTCGTATTACATGCGATATCTCAGCACAGTAAACAAACTTGTAGACGACAAAATAACCGCGAGTTGTGACGACCACTTTTAGCGACGGCCGCTGAGTGGCGGCTGCTTGTTGTGGCCAGCCGAAGGCTTAAAACCGACAAAAGCGATAATTATTTATTCCACCTTTTACAAAGTGCACCTTTATAAAGACTAGAACATTTACGGCCAGTGTTCCGCGAAAGTTACAGTAATTTATTGCTGCTTTATTTAATAAAACAAGTGTGAAAACTTCTATAGCCTCGTTCCCAGGAGCAATACTTACCCAGAAAAGTGGTACTTTCATAAGTGCGCCTTAAGTGTGCTTTTTGAAACTTTCCCCAAACTTAACTCAAACTTAGACTTTCCTCATACTTTCATAAGTGTAACTTATCGCGCAACTTAAGTTTTGTTCTTGAATACGGGCCTTAATCTGGTGAGTGTAACTTCTGTGTGGCGTGACTTCGATACTGGCGGCCAATTCGCGAGATGTGGCTTGATGAGATGAAGTTTATTTTGCGTTTGCCTGTCCCATAACCACTGCCAATAGTCCCTGAGCTTTCGTTTCAGGAAAGGTTTGAGGTCATGTGCAGGGACACCTATGGATGTATTGGCAGTGCTTTCGTGGGCGGACGCAGCAAGCTGGTCCGCCAACACGTTTCCCTGTATCTCACGGTGCCCTGGCACCCAGCAGATTACGACATGCTGTTTTAGAGTGTAGACCGTGCACAGGAGTGAGTAGACCGAGACCAGGATAGGGTTTTTGTGTCTTTTTAGAGTTTTGAGGGCTATGACCACGCTCAGGGAATCTGTGTATATTACTGATCTTTGTAATTTTTGTTGTTGAATGTGTTTAGCGGCCGCAAGTATAGCGTAAGCTTCTGCTGTGAAGATGCTGGTGTTAGGATGTAGAGTACCGGCATCTGAAAAAGATGGGCCGACCGCTGCGTAGGAGACAGAACTGTGAGTCTTTGAGGCATCAGTAAAGAATTCTGCACATGAGTATTTATGCTGAAGTTCGAGGAAGTGTGTTCGAATGTGTGCAATGGGTGCACGTTTAGTAACTTCTACAAATGATATGTCGAAATCTATGAGCTGCCACTGCCATGGCGGGACATACGCAGCGGGAGGAGCCAAACGGTGGTCAAGAAGAGGCACGCCCATTTCTTCAGCTAGACCTCTCACACGAAGTGCATAAGGCTGTCTCATGGCAGGGCGGTTGTCAAACAGGACAGAACTGGACAAGGCATTGATAGTGGAGTGTACGGGGTGTTCGTTGTTCGCGTTCACCTTGAGGAAGTATGCAAAAGATAGGAACGATCTCTGGAGATGCAGCGACCACTCGTTCGAGTCAACGTACAGGCTTTCGACGGGGCTAGTGCGAAAAGCTCCCGTGGAAAGACGAATGCCTAGGTGGTGGACAGGATCAAGCATCTTCAAGGATGTTGGGGTCGCAGACTGATAAGTGATCGCCCCGTAATCCAGGCGCGTTCGTATGAGGCTTCTATACAAATTCAGCAGACATTTCTTGTCACTACCCCATGTAGTGCGTGACAACACTTTCAGGATATTCATGGTTTTTAAACAATTGTTTTTTACGTACTTGATGTGCGGTATGAATGTTAGTTTGGTATCCAGTATTAGGCCGAGGAACTTATGTTCGGTCGCAACAGACAGACGTTGACCATGTAGGTCGATGTCAGGGTCGGAGTGAATGCCTCTCTTTCTGGAAAACAAGACGCACGTGCTCTTTTGCGCATTCAGTCGGAGCCCGTTTTCCTCTGCCCACTTGGAAACCTTGTTCAAGCCAAGTTGAACCTGCCGCTCGCACATTGCCAGGTTACAGGATTTAAAACCGATCTGCACGTCATCGACATACGTGCAATAAAACATACTGCGTGGAATGCACAGTCGCAGGGAATTCATTTTGATGATAAAAAGTGTGCAACTGAGGACACCACCCTGCGGCACCCCAGTTTCCTGGACAAATGTTTGAGACAAAACATTCCCCACTCGGACACGGAACGTGCGTTCGGACAAATAGCTTTCGATTATGGTCAGCATATTACCTCGGACACCCAAGTGTGAGAGGTCTCGCAGTATGCCGTAGCGCCATGTGGTGTCGTAAGCCTTTTCCATATCCAGGAACACCGAAAGAAAAAACTGATTATGGACGAAAGCGTCACGGATTTGTGCCTCGATACGCAAAAGAGGATCTACCCTCGCGAAATCCGCACTGGTATGGATCCAGTAGATTGTTTGTTTCCAGGAAATGTAGAAGTCGGCGGTTAATCATAATAATATAATATCTGGGGTTTAACGTCCCAAAACCACGATATGATTATGAGAGACGCCGTAGTGGAGGGCTCCGGAAATTTGGACCATCTGGTGTTCTTTAACGTGCACTGACATCGCACAGTACACGGGCCTCTACCATTTCGCCTCCATCGAAATGCGACCGCCGCGGCCGGGATCGAACCCGCGACCTTCGGGTCAGCAGCCGAGCACCGTAGCCACTGTTCCACCGAGGCGGACTCGGCGGTTAATCATCTTTTCGAAGAGCTTACACAGGCAGCTTGTTAGTGCGATCGGCCAGTAACTGGTAACGGAAGATGGATCCTTGCCTTGCTTTAGAATCGGAATAATAATGGCTTCCTTTCAGGCAGAAGGGATCTCGCCGGAAAACCAAACAGCATTATACAGGGAAAGGAGGGCTTTTTGAGTTTCAGAAGGCAAGTCTTTTAGCATTTCATATACGACCCGGTCAGAGCCTGGGGCAGATTTATTGCAGCAGTTAAGGGATGCGTATAGCTCAGCTAAACAGAAAGGTGCATTATATGCCTCGTGTTTTGTGGGTTTCCGCTCTAGCTTCTGTTTTTCAGTTCTTGATTTGTGTCGTTGGAAGGCTTCACTTTAGTGCGACGAGCTGGACACTTGTTCGAAGTGTTCGCCGAGGAAGTTCGCCTGGTCTTCCAAGCTGTCGCCTTGTGTGTTTACTAGTGGAAGTGAATGCGCTTGTCGTCCTGCTACCTTACCAACCATGTTCCAGACTTTACCCTCCTGTGTATAAGAATACTTGTGCCAACTCTCCCTTCTAGCCTGTCGGCGTGTTCTTCTGCCTTGAGACTTTATGTTCTTAAAATTTGTAAGGTTCTCCGCTGTCGGAGAGTCCCGCAGCAATTTCCATGCCTTGTTTTGCTTCCTGCGCGCATTTCCACACTCCGAGTTCCACCATGGGACACGTCGCCTGCCGGGTAGTCCAGATGTTTGCGGGATACATTTAAGTGCAGCATCAGTCAGGAAAGCTGTAAAGTACTGTACAGCTGCATCTATGCTTAAGGCACTTATATCAGTCCAACTTAAACGGGTAATCTCATGAAACTGTTCCCAATCAGCTTTGTCTGTGAGCCATTTAGGAACCTGTGGAGGACATTCATTTGATATTGGTGAGCTCAGTACTAAAGGAAAATGGTCACTTCCGAAAGGATTATTTATGACTTTCCAGTGGAGTAGGGGTAGAAGCGATGCAGATACAATGCTGAGGTCTATGGACGAGTATGTTTTGTTGGTGAGGCTATAGTATGTTGGCTCTTTCCTATTCAACAGACACGCACCGGAAGAAAAGAGGAACTGTTCAAATAGGCGACCTCGTGCGTCGCAGCGAGAATCACCCCATAGACCGCTATGTGTATTCAAGTCCCCAAGGACCAGATAAGGTTCGGGCAGTTCATCTATTAAGGACTGGAATTCATGTTTTTCGAGACGGTGGTGTGGAGGTATGTATAGAGAGCAGATGGTGACGAGTTTATTCAAAAGAACTGCTCGAACAGCCACTGCCTCAAGGGATGTTTGTAGTGGTAGATGTGTACATGCTACTACTGGGTTAACTATAATGGCCACGCCACCAGATGACGCCACCGCATCATCTCGGTCCTTTCGGAATATAACATAGTGACGTAGAAAATTGGTGTACTTGGATTTTAAGTGTGTTCCCTGTACACACAGCACTTGTGGTGAATGTTCGTGTAAGAGTTCTTGGATATCGTCGACGTTTCTTAGAAGACCTCTCACGTTCCATTGTATAATTTGTGTATAAATTTTAGGTGTAAATTAGTGCTGTGTGTACTGAAAGGACTGTTGCGTTATGTCAGAGAGCCCTTGTCAGGCCCCGTGACGGGAGTTCGTGTTTTTTTGGCGCGCTCCAACGAGCTGCGCCGGTCCTTCGGCGCCGGTGACGCCGTCGGACTTGCCGTTGTTTCCATTGTCTCGGCAGAGGCACTGGATGTCCGCTCGCGGATTACGCGAACAGGGTGTCACACTTTTGGGACCTTCTGCCTGAACAGAAGGCCCTGGGCCTGCAGGTCCGGAGGCCTGCATGCCCTTTGGTTGCGGAGCAGCACGGGCTGCTTCCGCTGAGGGACCAATGGCGCTGCTGCCCGTCCACTCTGAGTGGTACGTGCGGGCGCCGCGAACTTTGTGGCACTGGCCCCTTGCGTGCCACGTCCGCGAATGAAAGACCCTGTGCAACAAAGAGACGTTTGCGCGCCTCCTTGAACGAGATGTTTTCGGTTACCTTCAGTGTAATTATTTCTTTTTCTCTCTTCCATGAAGGACATGTGCGAGAGTAGGCTGGGTGGCCACCCTCGCAGTTTGCACAGTGGGGACTTTCAGCACAGTTGTCTGTGTCATGATCATGTGAACTGCACTTTGCACAGGTTTGGCGGCCGCGGCAGCTCTGAGAGCCGTGACCGAAACGCTGGCACTTGAAGCAGCGCCGGGGTTTGGGGATGTATGGTCTTATTTTCAATTTCAAGTAGCCTGTTTCAAGATGTTCCGGTAGGGTACTGGTGCAAAATGTTACAATGAGGTGTTTTGTTGGGATTTCCTTGTCATCACGCCTGATCTTTATCCGTTGTACTTGTGTCACGTGCTGGTCCTTCCAGCCCTCGAGGAGCTCAGCTTCAGTCAAATCCAGTAGGTCTTGATCCGACACCACGCCTCGGGAAGTGTTGAGGGAACGGTGCGGTGTAATTGAGATGGGGGTGTTACCAAAAGAGACTAGTTTAGTTAGGTTTTCATACTGTGTCTTATTGTGGACTTCGAGGAGAAGGTCCCCACTAGCCATTCGTGTAGCCTTATAACCTTGACCGATTGTATTGGTTAGACATTTTTTGACACAACAAACGGGGAGATAGTTCTTGCATTTTTTTTCAGCTGTTTCGCCGTGGATGACATGGAATCTTGGGAAATTTTCTTTCGGTTTTTCAAAAATGTTCAGGAATTCTTTGGTGCACCCTCTCTTTGAGAGAGGACGATCATTAAGTGGAGGGAAAGAAGCAAATGCCATAAAGTGTGTTTACATTCGGCAGCTATGCCAGCCGCCCACCAAGGAGCCCAACATGGGGACGCGACAGCACTTTGAAAGGGATGCCAACAACAGCTGTACAACAGCCACTATAACCGAATATAATGTGCCCAAGAGAGGACACATACACAAGGTTAACCCTCGCCGCCAGGAAAAGTAGAAGTAAATGAAAAGAGTAGAAGACAGGAAAGATTGAATGTGAGAGGGAAAGACGAAGATGTGAGGGGAGAGAGAGACAGGAAAAGGCGACTGCCGATTTCCCCTGGGTGGGTCAGCCCAGGGGGTGCCGTCTACGTGAAGCAAGGCCCAAAGGGGTGTGTTGCCTCCGCCGGGGGGGCCTTAAAGGTCCAATCACCCGGCGTCGGCTCAACCCCCAGGATCCCCTTTTCCCCGGTCACGGCTCAGCCACGCACGGCTAGGCGTGGGAGGAGGTCGAAACCCCCCGTTAGCTCGGGTCCGTGGTGTCGCCACACACCAAACGCCTGCTTGCGCAGACGCCCCTGCGGGACTGAGAGAAAGAACTGTTTATGAACAAATGCGTCACGTATTTCTGCCTCAATGCGTATTAAGTGATCAGATGTGCACCGACCCTGTCGAAATACACACTGGTAAGGGTCCAGTAACTTGTGAGTTTCGAGAAAATGTATGAGCCGGCGGTTTATCATCTTTTCGAAGAGTTTACAGATACAGCTTGTTAGTGCAATGGGCCTGTAGCTTTTGACGGAGGATGGATCCTTGCCCTGTTTCAAAATAGGAACTACAATTGCCTGTTTCCATGAAATAGGGATCTCGCCCTGAAAAGAATATGAAGTTGTACATGGACAGTAGGGTTTTTTGTGTTTCGAGGGGTAGGTTCTTTAACATTTCATATAATATACGGTCAGGGGCCTGGGGCGGACTTGTTGCAGCAGTTTAGTGATGCCAGCAACTCAGCCAAGGAGAAGGGTACATTGTATTCCTCGTCTTTCGCGCACTTTCGTTCTAGTTTCTGTGTTTCTACTCTTGCTTTATACCGCTGGAAATTTTCAGAGTAGTGTGACGAGCTCGACACTTGCTCGAAGTGAGCACCGAGGAAGTTCGCTTGGTCTTCCAAGGTGTCGCCCTGTGTGTTAACCAATGGAAGTGTATGTGTTTCTCGCCCTTTTACCTTGTTCACCCTGTTCCATACTTTACCCTCGTCTGTGTACGAGCTGACACCTGACAGAAACTTGTGCCAGCTCTCCCGCCGAGCCTGCCGGCGTGTCCTCCTTCCTTCGGATTTTACCTTTTTGAAGTTATCTAGGTTCTCCACTGTTGGACAATCCCGCAGCAGCCTCCATGCCTTGTTCTGGTTTTTGCGCGCTTTTCTACATTCCTCGTTCCACCAGGGAACCCGACGTTTGGAACCTGTGTTGCTCGCTTCGGGAATGCATTTCGAGGCAGCATCAATTAGGAAAGCTGTAAAATATTCGATGGCATCGTCTATGGTTAATGCGCACATCTCAGACCACGTCATGTGAGTGAGTGTTCGGTACCGATCCCAATCGGCTGCATGTAGTTTCCATCTAGGAGCCTGCGGAGGAAGTTGAATACGGTTCGGTGTGCTCAGTATTATGGGGAAATGGTCGCCCCATATGGGTTTTGGAGAACGTTCCACTTAAAATCAGATAAAAGTGCCGGCGATGAAATGCTGAGATCTATAGCAGAGTAAGAGTTGGTTGCGAGGTTAAAATATGTAGGTTCCTTCGTATTCAAAAGGCATAAACTGGAAGAAAACAGAAGATGTTCAATAAGGCGGCCTCGCACATCGCAACGAGTATCGCCCCATAGGCTACTGTGTGCATTAAAATCACCAACGATTAAAAATGGTTCCGGAAGTTCTGCTAGTAAGGATTCTAAATCGCGTTTGTGGAGCTGATAATGTGGTGGTATGTACAATGAACAAATGGTAATGAGTTTATCGAAAAATATGGTTCGAACAGCCACTGCCTCAAGGGCTGTTTGGAGCTTTAGATGCTGACATGCTACACTTCTATGAGCTATAATGGCCACACCGCCCGAAGACACGACAGCATCCTCGCGGTCTTTTCAGAACGTAATGTATTGCCGGAGAAAGTTGGTTTGTTTGGGGTTTAGGTGTGTTTCTTGCACACACAGCACTTTCGGATTGAATTTATGTAAAAGTTCTTGGACGTCATCTAGGTTTCTAAGTAGTCCTCTTACGTTCCATTGAATGATTTTATCCATGATGGAAGAAAAAAAAAGTGCTGTGTGTAACGAGGATGGCGATTAGCTCATTTTACAGGGCCTTTGTCAGGGCCTGTAATTGGTGTTTTATCCTTTTTGGAGCGGTCGAGGGAGGCTCGCCGCTCCTTCGGTGCAACCTGCACCGTTTGACTAGAACTGGTGTCCATAGCCTCCTGCGAGGCACTGGACACCTGCTCCGCAGAGCGATCTGTGCGTCGCTTGGACTTCGCCTCGGACGACGAAGTCTTTGCCCCCCACCGAGCCGGAGGTTGCAGGGACCCCCTTGGCCTCTTCATTGCCCTGGCTGCTGCCAGAGATTGTGGAGGCCACTGGTGTGGGCTGGTTGGATGTGGGCAGGGCAGCGTTAGCTGCTCCTACCGTAGGGGCGAGTGGCGTTAGCCTCGGCACGCTGAGCGTGGTCCGGGCGAATGCCAGCGGCCTTGGTGGTGCCGCCCCTCGTTGCACCACTTCAGCGAAAGGTGTTTTTAGTGCGAATGACGACGAGACCCGTTGTCTTGCTTCACGGAAGGTGATATTTTCCTTAACTTTTATAGTGAGGATTTCCTTTTCTCTCTTCCAGGTTGGGCAAGCTCTGGAGTATGCGGGGTGACTACCATCGCAGTTAGCACAGAGAACGTTATCATATGTGCACTCGTCAGCACCGTGACCGGTTGTGCCGCATTTAGCGCAAGTGAGCTGCCCTCGACAGCTCTGGGATCCGTGTCCAAATCGTTGACATTTGAAACGAGGTCTCGGATTTGGGATGTACGGTCGCACATGAAGTTCTACGTAACCAGTTTCAAGAGTCTCAGGTAATGTGGTTGAACTGAAGGTGAGTATTAAGTGCTTTGTTGCGATTTCGGTGTTGTTGCGTCTGATTGTGATGCGGTGGACATCTGTTACGCCCTCGTCCTTCCATCCCTCAAGGAGTTCGTCTTCATTCAACGTCATCAAATCTTCGTCTGAAACCACGCCCTTTACTGTATTCATCGTACGATGTGCGCTCACGGAGACGGGGATGTCACCAAACGCCACAAGATGTGAGAGTTCATTGTACTGTTCCTTGTCCTTAAGTTCCAGGAGTAAATCTCCGCTTGCCATCTTTGTGGCTTTATAACCGGTTCCGATGGTTTTCTTTCAGGCACTTGGCCACAAGGAAAGGTGAGATTGCTCTGGCTTTCGTAGACGATTGTTCGCAGTGCAGGACATGGTATTTCGGGAATGTTTCTTTGTTTTTGGGGCAAAAGAGTGAAGTTACGTCGGTGCGTACCCTTTTCGGGGCACGATCGGTCAGAGGGGGGGGTTCAAAGGTCCCATGTAAAAAAGTGGCTTGTTCGGCAACGGCGCCTACCACCCACCACGGAGCCCAACAAGGGGGCGTGGCAGAACATGTGAACAAGTCTGCGCAACGCCAGCAGTACGCCGCTACTATAACCATACATGGTTTACCCGAGGTAGGATAACCACACAAGGTTAACCCTTGCCGCCAGGAAACAGGGAAGTAAATGGAAGTGAGAAGACGACAGGAAAGATAAAAAAGATAAGAGAAAGACGAAGATGAGGAGAGAGAAAGACAGGAAAAAGGCGACTGCCGATTTCCCCTGGGTGGGTCAGCCCAGGGGTGCCGTCTACGTGAAGCTAGGGCCAAAGGGGTGTGTTGCCTCCGCCGGGGGGGCCTAAAAGGTCCAATCACCCGGCTTCGGCTCAACCCCCAGGATCCCCTTTTCCCCGGACACGGCTCAGCCACGCACGGCGAGGCGTGGGAGGAGGTCGAAACCCCCCCGTTAGCTCGGGTCCGTGGTGTCGCCACACACCAAACGCCTGCTTGCGCAGACGCCCCTGCGGGGAGGGGTGTCACGTTCCAAAATTTATTACAACGAGACAAGTCACACATTTCCATTTACTCTTAAAATAGCTGTTGTTTCCAGGTCCCGAACGAGTGTTTATGAAACATCACGCAAGCTTTTCCCCGGTCAGATAACTCTAGTGTAAGTTTGCGAGAAAGGGAAGAAAGTGTTGCTGTCAGAATAGTTGAATCTATGAAAACAAGATAGTTAATTTGGTGTTTTATGGCGCAAAAGCAGCTGAGGCTATGCTGCGCCAGACACAAGGTGTTAAAAAGAGGGTGGTGAGATGATGAAGTTCTAAAGCTTATTTAAAAAAAACCACATTCTTTTAGAAAGTTTAGCACGTCAGGCAGGGGTACTAGAGAGTCATCTCCTAACAGCAGAGCAGGGTGTAAAATATGTGTTGTTTGTATAGTATGCGGAAATATTTCTGTCTTTGTGTTTCGACATCCGGGCATTTGATTATAATGTGTATAAGTGTGAGCGGTTCTTGGCATTTTTCACATATTGGCTGTTCTTTCTTTGCGAGTAAAAAGTTGTGTCAGGTGTGTGCGTCCAATGCGAAGTCGGCATAATATAACTTCGATAAACCGTTTTTGGTGACGGTCGGTCTTCCATTCACCGAGTATGGGCTTCACCATGTGGAGCTTGTTATTCGTGCATGTGTCCCACTGTTGTTGCCATTTTGCTAGTAGAGCTAGACGAATTGTTCTCTGGATGTCTTTAAGGGGGAATTTTCACATTGGCTACTCTTTTGTGGGCTGCCAATGAAGCATACTTTTCTGCTTTTTCGTTTTCAGGTATCCCAACATGACTTGGGACCCAGCAGAAACGGATGGAAACTGCCTGGCTGTTTAGATATACCATGTTTAAAATGTCACCCAATAATGGCTCACATTCGGATTTTATATGTAGAGCTTTTAGTGTGCTTAGTGAGTCGGTGTATATGATTGCTTTCTTGTATTTGCCAGCGATGATTTTCCGAACTGCTTCACTCAAGGCATAAGCTTCAGCTGAAAAAATGGAAAAACTACGAGGTACTCTCACAGAAATTGCACTTTCCGCTGTCGCGATTCCAATACCCACATGGTTTTCTGTTTTTGAGCCATCTGTGTAAAATTCTTCGTAATCCCTATATTCGTGCTGAAGCGTATAGAATTCTTGAATTATGTGTTCTGGTGGAGTGCTTTTTTTGTTGAAACGGCTTAGTGAAAACTCGCAAAGCTGTGACAGGTCGAACCATGGCGGCAGTCTTGGTGGTTTAATAGCGACGTGTAGTGCTCCTTCAGGGGTGGCATAAAACAAGAGTAGAAAACAGTCACATTGCGAAAACGATGGCTGTAATCTGTAAAGAAGGGAAAGGTGAAGAAAATTTCATTTTCTTCATCTGTATGTTTTCGGCGTATTGTGCGACCGTCAGAAGCAAGAAAATGGGGCAGTATTTTTATGGGCGTACAAACCTTACAAACTTGTTTTGTCTGAGAGCCGAACAACACATCTTTTCTTCGCTCTCGGTGCTTTGCTTCCTAAAACTGTGATACCAACATGAGAGACAGCGTAGTGGACATCTCCAGAAATTTTCACCGCTCGAGGTTTTTCAGAAAACAAAAACAGCGCCAAAGATGGAGGCCAAGAAAAAGGAAGACACAAACAACAGCGCTGCCAATACGAATACGGCCAAGCATCTACTCTTGCTGCAGGCATCTTGTGTAGTGACAACTAATCAAATTCATGTGCATCTTCATCTTGCTGCGGTTATTTAGAGTGCACATAAATCTACACACATGATGCTCACAATTTTTTGCGTCTTGTCAAATGCGGCCGCATTGGCAGGGATTCAATTCCGCAACTTTCGGGTCAGCAGTCGAGCATCATAGTCGCTAGAGCACAAGGTCGTATAACGACACTTCATTTGCCACATGAAAATGCACATGAATTTGATTAGTTGTCGCTACACAAGATGCCTGCGCGTCACTAAAAATTACCTAAGAACCGTGTTATTGTGCCAGTATGTGCTCTGCGAATATCTGATTATAGCATTGTGTGCATGAATTCATGGATATTCAAGGAAGTTTATTTTTGCCATTCTTATTGCTCCGGAATATATATATTCATGTATCGGTTTCGCGAAGCTGCTACGTTATGATTGTGTAGTGCATCGAAATGTTGCGAAGACAACAGCACGTGAAATCGCAACGTTTTGAGAACACCTCTCCCATTCCATGTCACGGCTCATTAAAACGAACAGTCGACTTGAAACGAACAGTGTAGTAACTAAGACATATATGGAAAGACGCTCTTCCTGCTTTTATGTCTATGATAGCACCAGTTACAGCGGTGTAGAACCAATAATACGGACGCAGCCTGGCATGTGAGCTCGAGGCCTGTGATGCACGTCAGATGGCTTTTGTTAGGAGCATCATTATCAGTTCTCCTGAACATTTAATTTATGTGTTTAATATAATCTTTTTCAGATTTCAATCTTGTTCAACGAAGTCGTGCAGAATACATGCACTGCGTTCTGCTGGGGCTGACAAGGTAGATCACTGAGGTCTTGTTCAGTACCATATACTAGCTGTTCAGAAATGTTTTACGTAGTTATGTACATTTTATACTTTTTTATCCATCATACGCATGTGATTTTAGGCGAGACATAAATTATAGAAAACAACCATAGAAGTCCCACCTGTGAAGTAAAGGTTTGTTACGAAACAAGCTCAATTAGTAAACCAGTCATAGCAGAATGTTGCTGGTTTAATAAAAGCTGTCATAAACGTACTAGAAAGCAGTTATATGATAAAAAAACAGCAACAGTGTTTAGCAGTACATCGACATGGAAGAAACAAATGAGCAAGACAAGGGGAAACTGAAGAATACATTTTATGAAAATAAACCAGTATGCTTTAGTGGTATCTGCAAGGAATAATATGTGGAATGTAATAAATGAACATGATGATCAGCAGCTCCTACAAAAATGTATGTGTTGATTTTAGCACTGAAGTAACTGTATTGTACTGAATGCACCTAAAGGGAAAGTGAAGCACTTTCTTGACAACGTAAGGGAATGAAAAAATTTATGTTGTAGAGACACTAGTGCTTGTGATAGAGTGTTCAGCAAGTTAAAAGATATATGAAATAAGCAAAACGAAAACGAAATGGAAGCTTGATGGACTGGTATCTCTTCATGTGACATATTTTGTCCCTCACACTATTCGCTAATTCTCGCGCATATGGGCTACGTTATTTCATATAACTGATACAACAAACACAATAATAGCACAGCACTCAGATCATGCACACCTCTATACATATGACTGGAACCGGGGATATTGTCAAGTGGGGCCAGAATAATGACCGCGAAGGTCGTTCTTGTCATTTACAGAAACTTGAGTGCTTGAACTATGCATTACTATAAGAATGAATACACAGTGGATGAGATAATCTAGTGGTTTTCATCTACACAAGTGAAGAGACATGTTTTTTTAATTGAACGCTTTCCATAAAAATAATGCTGCCATTTTATGTATGCAGGCACCCAGTCATCTGTGAGAGAAATCAACAGCCGCCTGTTTAGCATTCAACCTCCTCACTGCATCCCGCGCTTGCCCGGTTGCATTGATGACAGGGTTCATTGAAGCCTTCGGAATGGAAACATTGGCTTCTTTTTTATGCCCTGCCATGCCTCGATGACCTAATTCCCCAAGAATACGTGATAAAACGGAAGCTTGGGCTAGTTGGTGATTTGGAATCAACATGTTTGCACAGCGCAAAAAATACGAGGACGTAGGGAGGACACAACACGGGCGCCCGTGTTGTGTCCTCCCTACGTCCTCGTATTTCTTGCGCTGTGCAAACATGTTGATTCCAAGAATACTGGCGCCACCTGCCAAAGCTGTCAGAGGCTGTCCACTTCTGCTCGCAGAAGAAATATCGGCCCAGCAGACAGATTATGCAGGTAAAGTACTCGATGAATATAGGCATCCATATAATATCTTGCAAGAACTGTTCTTTCAGTAAGCATCTATGTCGATACTTACTAATGTGGTGCCAACAAATACATATTCGAAATGGCTGCAGTTTCAACATTTTTATATATAAAAAATTCGGAAGTCTGATTGTCTGCTTTTCTGAGCGCCTTCGGTCAACATTTGCCGCACGCTGATAGTCACTGATGTGACAGCAGCTACTTTCAACGTTCATCAACTTTATCACCTGGCAGACAACGTTCGGCAGTTGGGGCCGCTGCGGGCACATTCTGCCTTTGCATGTGAGTTCAGGAAAGGGCGACTCCTGAAATCTGCAACTGCTGCCCATGGCTTTCCCCATCAAATTGTTGAGCGGGTGGTCATGGCAAAACATCTAGAGCACTTTATCACCACTTCAGGTATCTCGGAAGAGGACAGAGCAGCTTGTGAACATTTTCTCGGGCACCCACGTATCAAGAATGCAGTTGAAGATGGTGCAACATTGCTTCGACTGAACAAGCACGCACTTAAATGCTTCTGAAATGCGAGCTCTGAGTGGTGCAGGCTTAAGTTGTAGTGATGTTGAGAGTTATGGAAGACTGATTTTTTAGGAGCAGGTGTACCGGAGCACACTACACAAAAGGCGAACTCAAAGCGACAGCACATTTGTGCAGACACCAGAAGGCCTCTTCCGTATAAAGTGGCGGTCGATGTGTTATTGGGAGCAGGCCACGTTTGCTTGCTGCTGTGCCGAGAGGTGCTTTTTTTTTAACAACCATTGCTTTTCTCAACAAATCAAACCATGCTTTTCGTCAGCAAAGACCCCACCAAAAGTTCTCAGGCCAACGCACATCCTGAAAAGTTATGTGTATATAGAACTGAACAACATACAAAAAGCCTGTTGTGTCCTATGCCTAACATGACTGAAAGGACTAAAGAGTGACGTCACGCACCAGATATATGATTGATTGGTAGAATTGAACAACGTTCAGTTATGGGTAATAAGGTGTGCTTTGTAGCAGGTGTTGTGCTGATACTTTCACAGGACTTTCAGACTGATAGCTGAGCATGTCGAGTGAAAAGATGTTTCTGTTTTTGCAAACATTTCTCATTGTTAGAAATGAGAGAGCTCATGCCTACCAACTGTAAAATATCTGAAGCCTTGCATGCATGGCATCATCCAAAACATGAGCTCATGTGAGGGAGGCATTCACAAATGTGTCATAGTTTAGCATGCTTGCTATATCTCAGGACGAGTGCCGTGAACTTGAGACGCAATGATACATCGAGGAGAACGGACTGGACGTTTTGCTAAGCACAAACCCTGTCCAATGCTCTACAATTGTAAGTGCTTCTTGCTTCCGTGGGCTTGGGTAAAACACTTAATCGAGTAGCCTAATTATGCTCGGGTAACACTGTACACATGTTGCAATGACCACAGATTGCTTCTACATTTCTGGAAGCCGGATAGTTTCCAAAAATTTCAGAGATGAATAAACAAAGTTTTATGAACTAAATCGTTATGTGTTGCCCCTATCCAAAAGCTTCTCAAGAGTTTCATAGGTTGGTATTCCTAGTATTGATGATATTATTATTATTACATTAAGTTTTATTGGCGCAAGGGCATCTGAGGCCAAAGAGCGCCAGTACAAGTATTATGTCTTTTAATGTTATTTGTCTGGAAATAATTTAAAATAAATGCTTTGCAGGGCATATCTATGAAATGTATAAAAAATACAGTGCGTGTAAGATGAGTGTTACTCTGCTACAAGGCCTTCAATTCTTTGACAGTCTCATGGTAGTGAGTCGGCAAGGTCCGAGACCCTCACTGCCCAGTCCTTGCTTCAGCAAGAACTGTGAAAGCTCAGACGTACATTTTGAGCAACAGGCGGTACCTCACACGTGAGGTCTAGCCTGATGACTAGGATGGAATGATACCATTGCTAAAAATTTAACTTTCGCGAGATAATTAAAAACTCTTTTAACGCTAAACATTGAATCGGGTGTTAAAAATAGCGCGGGATGAAGCGGAATACGATATCGGTAGAGCTCCCTAAAATGAGTCAGCCGCTCTTGGTGAAGTCCGGGGCATTCAATGAGGGCATGCAAAACGGTTAGTTTCTCTCCACAGTGTGTACATGTCGGTGGATCAGTGCCTGTGAGAAGGTGTTTATGTGTGGCATAAGTGTGGCCTATTCTAAGCCGTGCTATGGTGACTTCTGTGAATCTATTGAGTTTTTGTGGCATAACTTTTCTTAGTTGCGGTTTTAATAAATGAAGCTTGTTGTCGACTTGTTTGTCCCATTCAGCCTGCCAGTGGCTGCGTAGCCCTCTACGTACAGTAGGTTTTAAGTCCACACCAGGAACAGAGCTTATGTCTATAGTGTGCCGACTAGCAGCTTCTCGGGCATTCTTGTCCACTATTTCATTGCCCGCGATCCCAGAATGACCTGGCACCCAGCATAAAACAACGGAGAGATTTCGGTTGTAAGCTGCATGGATTTCTTTGAGAAGTTTGTTAAAGATAGGATTTTTGTTGTACTTGCCAAAAGACAGGGCAGTAACAACGCTCAGAGAGTCTGTGTACACCACAGACATTTGTATGTTGTGTTGTACAATGTGCTGAATAATAAGCAGGATACCATACGCTTCAGCCGTGAAAATGCTGGTATGTATGTGCAAGGTTTTGGTATCAGAGAAGTTTTGGCCGTAGGCTGCACAGGATACGGATGTTTGGGACTTTGAGCCATCAGAGAAGAAGGCGGCTGAACGATATTTGTGCTCAAGGGCCAAGAAATGTTGTTCAATTAGCGCATTAGGGCAGGTTTTCGTTTTGAGGTCTTTAAAGGACCAGTCACAAGTGACCGGACACTGCTGCCAGGGAGGAACAATTTCAGCGTGGTCACTTTCCTGTAAATCCGCGAAACGAATTCCAAGTTTTTCAACGACAGGTTTTATTGCCAACGCAAACGGTGGTGCGATAGAAGGACGGTTTATGTATAGCTGAGTTGCGGAGAAATCATTCAAAAGTGCTTTGCATGGGTGCTGCTTCAGAGACATGATTCTTATTGCATAGGTGACTGCAAGATATGTGCGCTGATAGTCCAGCGGCCACTGATCCGACTCTGCATAAAGACTTTGTACAGGGCTGGTACGGAATGCTCCAAGTGCCAGGCGTATACCTAAATGGTATACAGGGTCCAATACTTTGAGTGCCGTCTTTGAAGCTGACTGGTATACTATGCAACCATAATCGATACGCGACAGAACCAGGCTTCTAAACAGGGATATCAGACAATACCTGTCTGTGCCCCACGATTGATGAGATAAAATTTTTAAAATGTTCATGGTCTGAAGGCATTTTAGCTTCAACTGTTTTATGTGCTGGAGGAAAGTGAGCTTAGAATCAAAAACTACACCAAGGAATTTGTGTTCTTTTGCAGTGATTAAGCTTTTGTCCATTCATTAGTATGCAAGGGTCAGGGTGTATACCTCTTTGTCTGGAAAACAGCACACAAGTAGTCTTGTCAGTGTTAAACTTAAAACCATTTTCGTCAGCCCATTTTGCAAGGCGGTTAACACCTAGCTGTATCTGGCGTTCGCATATAGTCAGGTTACACGATTTAAAACTGATTTGGATGTCATCCACATAGACTGAATATGATATCGCAGGTGGAATAACAGAGCGAAGAGAGTTCATTTTAACTATAAAGAGTGTGCAGCTTAATACCCCTCCTTGCGGTACTCCATTTTCTTGAAGAAACGTGCGCGATAATACACTGCCTATTCTTACGCGAAACTTCCTTTCAGATAGGTAATCTCTTAAGATGTTAATCAACCTGCCGCATATTCCGAAGAACGATAAGTCTTGCAGGATTCCGTATCGCCAGGCAGTATCATACGCCTTCTCAAGATCAAAGAAAACAGAAAGACAGTGTTGCTTATGTACAAATGCGTCACGTATATACGACTCGAGGAGAACAAGATTATCAGTTGTGGACCTAGCTCTTCGGAAGCCAGATTGGCAAGGGTCCAATATACCGTTGTATTCTAAATAATAGACTAAACGGCGGTTAATCATTTTTTCAAACACTTTGAGTAGGCAGCTTGTGAGTGCAATAGGCCTGTAACTATTCACCGAGGAGGGATCTTTGCCCTGTTTGAGGATTGGTAGAACTATTGCCTCTTTCCAAGCAGAGGGTATCTTGCCAGTATCGAACATCTTGTTGTAAAGACCTAAAAGGCAGTTTAGGGTTTCGTCGGGGAGATTTTGTATCATTTCGTAGGTAATTGTGTCAGCACCAGGGGCTGAACTTCCACAGGAACCAAGTGCAAGCTTCAGTTCATGGAGTGATAGTGGTTGATTGTATCCATCTGATACCGGCTTGTTCGGACGCAGAGGTACACTTTCAGCTATGTATTTGTGGCGTAAGAACTTAGCGGTATAATTTTCGGAGCTTGATATTTTCTCAAAGTGTTCGCCAAGGGTGTTTGCTTGTTTTTCTATAGTATCACCGCAATCATTCACCATAGGGAAGGGGTTTGGGCGTTGTCCTTTAAGTTTATGAACCCTATTATACACCTTGCTAGCATCTGTGTATGTGTTTATTGAGGATATGTAGCGTGCCCAACTTTCTCGTTTGGCTATACGGCGGATACGCCTGCCATTTGCTTTGCAGCTTTTGAAGTTTATTAGGTTTTCTACTGTTGGGTAGCGAGAAAAAATGCTCCATGCTTTGTTTTGGCGTTTTTTAGCAATTTCACAATCATTATTCCACCACGGCTTTGCATTGACCCTATTAGCGCTGGATTGAGGAATGCACTTTTTGGCTGAGGTGAGGATATATTCGGAGATATAGCTAGCCATCTCTTCTACGTCCAGATGGTCCACCTCTTCGAGGCGTAGTGTACATAGCTCTTTAAATTTAACCCAGTTCGCACCATGAAAGTTCCATTTTTTTGGGGTAAGCTGGGCTGTCCTCCCATTGTCTTGTTTCTAAAAGAGTCGGAAAATGGTCACTCCCATATGGATTATTAATAACTTTCCACTCTAGGTAAGGTAGAAGTGACGCTGACCCAATGGCTAAATCTATGCATGAATATGTATTGTGTGTGGTACTGTAGTATGTTGGCTCTGTCTTGTTGAACAGACAGGCTCCGGATGAGAGAAGAAAATTTTCTATGGCGCGACCTCTCGCATCACATCTAGTATCACCCCATAACGCACTGTGAGCATTAAAATCTCCTATTATAACATAAGGTTCTGGAAGCTGATCAATCAGCTTTTCAAACTCTATTTTGTCGAAAGGTTCGTCAGGGGGAATGTAGATGGAGCAAATACTGACCAAATGATTGAATAGAATGGCCCGAACAGCCACAACCTCCAGAGAGCTTAGTAGTGCAATGTGCTGACATGCAACGGATTTCTGCGCGATGATTGCCACACCTCCTGATGAAGAACTACCACTATTTCGATCTTTGCGAAAAACCACGTATTGATTTAAAAAATTCTTGTGTGTTGATTTTAAATGAGTTTCTTGAACACAGAACACTCTTGGCTGATAATCATTTAGTAAATCTTTGATATCATCTAGGTTATGAAGTATGCCCCTGGCATTCCACTGTAGTATTTGTGTGGACATACTGAAGAAAATGTATGGGTTCTGTGTTCAGATTCACGTGTTAAGGATATCTATGTATGTGTACAAGGGAGGTAACCTTTCAGGTTACCGATCCCTTTGGCGGAGCAGTTATGGGATGTTTTCCCTTCTTATTGCGCTCCAAAGAGCGCTGATCTTTGGGCGTCGACGACGCTGGTGTTCGCCCATCGATCTCCATAGCCTTCTCTGAGGCGCTGGAAGATCGAGGACTGGGCACCAAGACTTTCGTCTCCTGCCTTGGAGTTCGGATCAGCTTTGGGACCTGTGGAACCAAAGTCTGAGGACCTGTCTTCGAAGTTGATGGCAGACCAGCAGCGGCTGCCACCTGGGGGGCGGGCGAGGTGACTACCGGGACACTGTTGGTGACCGCGGTAGACTGCCGAGACTCTTGTGACGCTGCCCCCCGTCGCGCCACCTCGGCAAAACTGGTGTGATCAAGGTATGAGAGTCGTTTCCTTGCTTCATGAAATGTGATGTTTTCTTTTACTTTTAGAGAAATGATTTCTTTTTCTGTCTTCCACTTAGGACATGTTCTAGAGTAGGCCGGATGGTCACCTTTGCAGTTCACGCAGCAGGGGGGATTCCTGACACGTGTCAGCCGAGTGGCCATTGGCGCTGCACTTGGCGCATGCCTCTTTGCCTCTACATGATTGTGATGCATGGCCGAACCTTTGGCATTTGAAGCAGCGCCTCGGGTTCGGTATGTATGGTCTCACGTTGATTTTGAGATATCCTGCGTCTAGAGAGCTGGGGAGAGTGCTTGTTCCGAAAGTTAGGATGATGTGTTTAGTTGGGAGTTGTTCGTTGTTTCGTCTGATTGTTATTCTTTGAACCTTTATGACATTTTGGTCTTGGAAACCCTCAAGGAGCTCCTCGTCACTCAAGTTCAGGAAGTCTTCTTCTGAGATAACGCCCCTGCAGGTGTTCAGCGAACGATGGGCTGTGATTGTGACATCAGTGTTGCCGATGCTAACTAGATCATATAGCTTTTCTATTTGTTCTTTCTTTTTCAGTTCGATTAGGAGATCTCCGCTGCTCATTTTTGATGCTTTATATTCTTTACCAATAGCTTCTCCGAGAGATTTCGCCACCAAGAATGGGGACAGTTTACGCAGGCTTGAAGTTCCTTCACTGTGCAAGACGTGGAAACGGGGAAAGTTGTCTAAGTCGGTACGGAGATTAAAGTGAAACGGTACTTCGGTGCGACCTCTTTTTAGAGGCCGATCTGGTAGTTTAGGGAAAGCGTCTGCCATAGGATGGTTTCGAAATTCGGCAACGGTGGTAGCCACCCACCACCGAGCCCAACATGGGGGGCGCTACAGGTTTCAGAACCTGCAGACGCCAGCTATGCAGCGCTGCTATAACCCAATATTCATACCCAAGACTGGATATGACACACAAGGTTAACCCTCGCCGCCTGGAAAATTGGAAGTGAATAGAAGAGAAGAGATGACAGGAAAGATTAAAAGAGAGAGAAAGACGAAGATGTAGGGAGAGAGAGAGACAGGAAAAGGCGACTGCCGATTTCCCCTGGGTGGGTCAGCCCAGGGGTGCCGTCTGCGTGAAGCCGGGGCCAAAGGGGTGTGTTGCCTCTGCCGGGGGGCCTTAAAGGTCCAATCACCCGGCGTCGGCTCAACCCCCAGGATCCCCTTTTCCCCGGACACGGCTACGCCACGCACGGCTAAGCGTGGGAGGAGGTCGAAACCCCCCCGTTAGCTCGGGTCCGTGGTGTCGCCACACACCAAACGCCTGCTTGCGCAGACGCCCCTGCGGGGAGTATTGATGATAAAAGAAATCTGTGCATGGTCCCAATCTTTTGTTTTTTATCTGTGCTCAGGAGTTCGGTGGTGTTTTAAGCACTTCATCTTCATTTCTCTAGTGGTAGGGTTGTCGTTGGACATTATTTGCCGTGCTTATTGAGAGGCGACAAGTAACAGTGGCAACTGCTCCCCGTATTTGTGTACAGTCGTTCGAACATGAGAGCCTGTAGCATTTTTTCTCTTGCATGAGATTTGTCATCTTTCGTCAAATCAAGCTGCATGCCATTGTCACAAGGCTACACTTTGAACAAATGGGCCATGCGCTAAGTCTTCTTCAGCTTCACTCTTGCTTGTAAGGGTAAGTTGCTCAAATTTGCTGAGTGAGGAGGAAATAATCTTAATTAGTGTCCAGCTATTTACGGGAATTAGTCCCTGCCTAGATGGCGTCAAGTAGCGCTTGGGCTCTGGCGCACCTTCCACCAGCTGAACAGTCCTCAAAGATACTGTGGCCCGGAGTCTATGTTCGCACTGTATCTTTCTTGCACTCTCCTGTTTATATGCATTGCAATGGAAACAAACTTGGACTTGTGTTTGCGTAAAGGGGCATCGACCAGGGGTGCTCTCTTGTTGCATATCTGCAACTATTATACATTTCAGTAAAAAAAAATTATTCTGAAAGAGGAAAGGGCTTGATTTCTACAAACATATGTGATGCTTTCTTTTCCAGTACCTTATGCATTTTGTTATAAACGTTTACTTACGGCTTATCCTTAGTTGTTCTTGTTTTCCATTCAATGCTGTATCGCCATTAGCATTGTATGAGGTTGTTATGTTTGCTAGTTTTTTCCAGATCTGTTGTAGGCAGCATCCTGAAATTTTCCATGCATATATGCAGCAATTGTATAATTTATCAGGCATAGTCTTTTCATCACAGGACAATGATGACTTGTCACATACTTCAGCGGAATCAATTCTTCTATTGGTGCCATGAACCTAAATATTAACCCTCTATTGCATGAATTAAGAGAAAATCAATTGAAATATTATTTCATCATTTCTTATCATTAACTAGATGAAGAATAACACGTACAACAATTTTCAGATTTATTTTGACTGTATTAATGAAGATAAAGGTTTGTGCCAAATACGGCACACTATGCAAGTGGGCGAGCAAACTTGCTGCCATGGCTGAAAAACAAAATCTTAGTGATTGCGATCTTTTTAGCTTGATTTGTGGAATAAAGCAAAGCAATTGCTTCCTGTCTTCAGGCATAATTGAACATTTCGGTTAGTGCATCTGACTGCCGACATCGACGTGCAAGACGGCCGCTTATACGTTTGGCTCTTCGCATGGTGCTGCCTTGCTGTACTTTCCTGCCCACATTTCCAACCGCTCACTTGGGGTTGTGAGCGTCAGTTGCCGACAAATCGTTAAAGCTAAATATCGCCGTGCACTGGTTAGACTTCACATAATTTTTTCGTGCACCCACGCCAATAATGTAACAAAAAATTGCCAGGTACTGCTGCTGACACTCGAAATTTCGTGAAGGATCTCAAAACCTACCGCCACAACCGAAATCTGGCAAAAACGGGCTGTGCTGCATGATCTCAGAGGATTTCTTTTTGTTTGTATTTGCACTGTGCAACAAAACATAAATGGCATCATATTGCACATTTCATCACTCACATGCATACTGTACCAAATATGGCACATACCGATTTCCGACTATATACGGAAGTGGAAAAAGGAATTGAGAAGAGCCTTAATGAGCATGAATTTTCAAACCCACGAGATATGCCAAAATAATTTTTTCTTGCTTCTGCAACGAGAAAATGGTTGCAAGAAAAATATAGCAGTCACTGTTGTTCATGATCCGAGCTTTCACGTGCACCGTGAAATCTATTTCATGTCTAGATTTCATACTGCTCTAGGGATGGCAGCACTTTTTTTATATTTAGTGCACGTAACTATAAGGATTACTCTAACTGTGTCACATTCTCCACTGGTCCTCTTGCGACCGCTCTAAAAAATGTTAATCGGTATGTGCCAAATATGGGACGCCATGCAATAGAGGGTTAAAAAAAATTTAAAATTGCAACTGCAACCTCTGTGCTAATGTGACACTGCAACTGCAGCCAATATGCATAATAAACTTTGTATTCGCCCTCATTTGCATTGCTGTTCTTGTCAAAACAGCTATGTGTGATTAACTTTCTGACACCGCACTGATAACCTCATGCTAGTGACGCCATGGATACCAGTGGCATGCAAATGCTGGAAACATTATACGCAAATACAATTGTGCAAGATATTGGATTCACATTCGACTCGAGAATTCACTGTTTAAGGTTGCCTTATTTTTGCTTCTGTCAGATATAGATGAGATAGCAACACATAGTCTTTTGGGAGACACAATGAATGCGAGGGCTCTTCTGAATTATTGTACTGCAGCGTACTTGCAGCACAGTGAAACCACTTCCAGAACATGAGACACACAACTAGTGCTCAGTAATTTACAATCATGAAATAAAAAAAAACGCGTGCTTCAATTATTTCTGTTTATATTTATTCTTTGATAAGTCTGATTAATTTTACCTTCCAAAGCATTACTGATTTGTTATAATTTACAAGCTCCTCCGTTCTTGAGATGTGTAATTTTAGCTAGTATTCATAAGTTAATGTAATAAGCCAGGTTTGGCATATTAGACTGTGTAGAGGAGCGTAGCACAGAGAAACAACAGAGACAAAGGTAGCTATAGGTACGGTCACATGGAGCTGCGCATATCCTTAGCACCTTTCTTGGTTACAGCACAATGAACACAGGACACAGACGAGGCGTTACTTACAACTGGGGTTTATTGTGTGAAAAAGTACTTGAAATAATGAAAATTCTGCAGCAAGAAAGGAAAGAACAAATAAGCAATGAATGAAGCATAACATCAGCGTTGGCCAAGTGCGGTTAGCAGGTAGGTAAGCAATTTACTTGTCCGGTAACAGAACAAAAGGGAAGCTGACGCACGTGTTGTTCTGCGATTTATTTCATACACCTCAACGATTGGCACTGGTGTTACTTCTTTTCCCCATGCCATCTCTTTCTGTGGCGCTTCCAGTGCACTCATTGGTACGAGAGAGGAGAGAAAGCACTTACAGCGTCTGACAAAAATTCGTCATTCTCACTCTTGACAAATACAAGAATTTTTTGCAGCAGTCAATTTGTGGGGCAATAAATTCTGACACTGAGGTCATTCGATTATTCGAAAAAGGGTTGAGTACCCCATTACCAAATATTGGAAGCTTGGTCTCTTCACACAAAAGCTAAAACATATACAGAATGTATCAGAAAAAGAAAATCTGCACAAATTTTGGGTCACAGTAATATCATTTCCATTGTGTCTGCCGTGTCTTGGGGAATAATGCATATGGCAGCTAAGCATAAGTTTGCAGGTCTGATCACTGGGCACTGCATACCACCACATGCGCACGATGCAGAAGCCTTCTTACCTTTATTTACATGAGGATAAAGCACCAACCTGTCAAAAAAGTCAGTTTCACCGCAAGGGTGACGCAATGAATGTGATAGCAACAAATTCTGATGTTGTTCGAAGTGAGGCTGGCAGCTAAGTCTTTTGGATCCGATCTCACGCAACTCTGCAAAATGCTGGTTTAAGAGCATACGGCCGTTGCAGGGACAGTGATCACACAATCTCCTCGCGTTGAGAGCGGAGCACGTAGGAGCCAGCCGCCCGCTGTCGGCTGCTGAGATTACGAGACAACGCGTTCACCTGCGACGACCGCGCTCGTAAAACTAAAGGTCGCAGTGGCTGCATGAGGGACGTAGGTTTTCCGTAGGTTTTCGAATTTTGTATGAGTAATATATGCGTATAGATACGAACATAGACAAAGAGAACTGGAGTTTCAGAAAATCGGGTTTCATTAGGTTTACTTTTAACTCTATAGGCCCCAAGATTGTCACGGGATGCTCCCTCCTAGTTTTTTCCTTCCTCCATTATAACTGAGGGGCGCGCGAAATACACAGCACACAAGAAAAAGGAGGGCACAGGACGACACGCTACTAGCAACTGAATTCTTTATTCATGAAAAAAAATGTTGCAGTGGCTTAGCTCGGCTATGCCAGGATATACGTAGTGTTAGCAAAGGTTCAGCAGATTATTCTTAGCTTTCCTGATTGTCTAGGATTACCTTGATTATCATGCTTACTGCTGTTCCAATGACACACAAACACGGTATACTTATTATGTGGCACATGTATATTTCTGCTCAACGTCAGGTTGCTTCTCTATTGCCACAAAGACGGTTTGGTGATCAGTGAAGTAACACGCTGCCATCTCTATGGCCCCAACACAGTATTCTGTTCATTTTTCCTACCCTCAACCGCTAATTGCCAGGCTACTACTTCGGGATCCGATGAGTCACGCTTCTCCGCTCTTCTCCGCCGTTGAGCAGCATTTGCGCTCTCCTTCTCCATGGCTATACCACACTGGCAAACGCCAGTGAGAAGCGCAGCGGCTCCAGCGCAGTGTCAGGCGGCGACTGCACAGCGAAGGCGAATAGCTGCGTGCGCGCGCCGGCGCCGGTGCGTCTGCCACGGCTACGACGTCACTCCTCTGGAATGCGCAGACCGGCGGCGGTGAGTTGCGCGCGGCGGCGGCGGAGTGCGCGGGAGATGCCGGCTCGCGCATGCGCAGCAAGGCTCTTGATGTGCCACGCGAAACGGGTTTGGCTAGGCCAGTGTAGCTAACGCTACAAAACATATTTTGCCAGGACAATGCTCTTGTGACTTCCCTTGATGGGTTGGTCCACAAAGTGTACAGGTACAGTACGGTCCATTGTTAGAGGGAACACGCGCGTGCGTGGCCGGCGGTCCACGGAGCCCTAACTGCTGGCGACATTTCGAAATGCGGCGCATGCGCATTGGTTCATGAAGCTTGTGCGTGCTCCGCGTCGTCTGCTACTTCTCTGCCCATGCACTCGGCGTGCGCTAGCGAGCCAAGACCCTTCGCGCTTTTCATTTTCGCACTGTAAATCGACTGATATGAACTCTGCCTTCCGTTTCTTTAGTAAGCTGATATTTCACGGTCGCAAAGGCGAGCTTACAATGTTCGCTGCATCAGACTTCAATAGCCTTATCTGTTATCAAAAGCGGCCAGTTGCAGCGAGCAGTATGTGAAAAATATGACGGGCTTAACGGTGAGAGCTTGGGAAAAACTGCAGCAATAAATAAAACCGTACATTTTTTGTGCTTGCTGGAAATTCAACGAGCAGCAGACAAAGTCACAGCTAGATAAATTACACCGCAAGAGTACGGAAGCGCCTTCCTACCCTTTCATGCGTACAGGCGGAGAAGTAGCAGACGAAACTGGGCGCGTGCCGTCCTTACGATTCTATGCGCTTGCGCCGCATTTGCAAATCTCGCCGCCATTTAGCGCCGCGCGGCCGGCCGGCCACGAGCTCCCGTGTTCCCTCTAACAGTGGACCGTACTGTACGTGGACGACTACCTGCTTTCGATTAGTTCAGCCAGCTTCGATAAGAATGTTGACAAGGTGCTAGGTGTCTCCTCCAGCAAGGGGCTAGTCATGACTTTTACGTGCGAAGTGCAAAGAATGGACAGCTGCGATTTCTGCATTTACAGCTGTCATTCGAACAAAAACATATTTGTTGGATGTTTTCCCCTAGGACTGCGAACCCGCTTCTTTAGTACAGCTCAGGACACTCCCAGCTGGTGAAGAATGGCATAACGTTATCTCGCTTAAGATCTTTGGACAAGCCATGTACGCACCTTATGGTCACTAGTTTCTTCACGCGGGTAAAAAGATTAAAACAGGCTGGATTTTCTGATAACGCAATAGCGGCCACCTGCGACAAAATTAAACGATCCATGAAGCAATGGTCTGAGATATTTCCACCGAAAATTTCACAAGAAAGAAAAAGAGTAAAAAAAATCCCGTACGTCCACTGGCTTTCGCACGGCATTAAGAGAGTGGCATCGAGATACGGGGTAAGCGTCGTGTTCTCTGCGGAAAAGGTGGGCCACGTTTGCTCAGCGGTTAGTAAGCAATTAAGCAAGCCCGATGTGGCATCAAGCGCGTAAAACAGTTTGTTCCTTGCGCACGCGGCGTTGTGTATAGAATAGCGTTGTCGTGCGGGAAGGCGTATATTGGGCAAATTGGAAGGTGATTCAATGTGCGTCTTCGGGAGCACAACAGAACTGGCAGGTCGTTCACGCATGTAGCGTTGCAGTGCAGGGAAGGTAGTTTCATGCCGCTTTTCGAGCAAACAACTGTGATGCAGAGGCATAACGGCTGCACGCGGAGAGAAATTATAGAAGCCTTCCTTATCGGGCTGGAGGGACCGCGTTGCACTAGTCACCCATCTATTAATCTACAGGACGTTGAGATAACCTCAGGTTATCATGCTGAGCGCTTGTATGTGTAATCTTTTTATGTCGACTCTTTTGCTTTGGTTTTATCTGGTATGGCTGCGTTATAAACACGTTTTTTTTTCTGAATAACGAATTCAGTTGCTTATGGCGCGTCGTCCTGTGTCCTCCTTCTTGTGTGCTGTGTATTTCGCGCCCCCCTCAGTTATCATAAACCAACATCAACTCGCCCAACTTCGTACTTTACTGATTCCTTCCTCCATACCTGACTGTATCGATTACATAACCATTGCTGCAAATGTGTGGTTTTGAAGAAAAGTAGGTACAAAATATGCAGAATCCAAGTAAATAGAGCATAATACACGTCTTACCCATGCCTTTTTGAATCAAGCAATTTAATATCAGCAAGATATATATACTATATTACAGACGGCTTTGTAATCGCAGGTCAAGGGCAATTATAGCACATAACTTGCAGCACCAGCTGTCTTCTTGCAACCAACAGTGACACATAGAGAGTGCAGATAGACGCAAAATCACTCATTTGTGCTACGCACATAGTGCATGGCGAGTACTGAGACAGTTATCGAGCAACAATTTTGCACACTTATGTGTCAGGAAGGCATTTATTGAGCTTGCTCACAACTCAGTTACTGCGGCATCGCAAAACTGCTTCCAGCAGCCAGAGTTTTGTTAACGAGAGCGATTAGATTACCTCAATCATTAGTATTTTTCTAGATGTATCCTCGTTTTCTGAGGTCACAAGACTGCAAGGTGACACTTTTTTTTGGTGCTAGTACGTACCGGCCGTATCGCTTCAGACTGCGACTGCGCTGGGCGTCGAGAAATACATTATTGAAAGCTTGACTTGCAATACACCACGATGCAAGTTTCAATGTACAGTTTCACTAACTCGGTCTGTTTCTGATGCCCGCGCGCGGCATCCAGCTGCTCGCTTACAAAGGAAGTTATGTAGTGAACCTATGGCTTCTTGACGGTGAGAAATCTCGAAATCAGACATGTTGAGCATTCGCTATATAAATTGCTACTGACATATGCAAAGGAAGTGCACTACCGGACACGTCCGCCACGGTGGATCAGTGGCTAAGGTGCTCGGCTGCTGACCCGAAGGTCGCGGGTTCGATCCCGGCCGCGGCGGTCGCATTTCGGTGGAGGCGAAATGGTAGAGGCCCGTGTACTGTACGATGTCAGTGCACATTAAAGAACACCAGATGGTCAAAATTTCCGGAGCCCTCCACTACGGCGTCTCTCATAATCATATAGTGGTTTTGGGACGTAAAACCCCAGATATTATTATTATTATGCACTAGCGGACACGTATACGGCAACACGTACGACGGCATACCGCGGCTCGTAGGCTGCGCGCATATTCGGTTTGCATGTACACATAAAGGGAGATTAAAACACGATGTCATCGTGCTTACCTGCACAGCCTGCATAGGCGCTTAAGTCTCTGAAATCTGTCTTTTCAACGTAGCGCGTGAACGTGTTGGGAGTCCGTGACGGCCGCGAAGCAACAGTTGTGTGACGCTTGATCGCAGCTGCTACACGAACACGAATCGTGCGGTCGTGTTCTGATAATAGAAACGCGGGTCGATATATACTCTGTGATAAAGTGTCAACAAACTAGATTTTCCCATCAAGATATGCGAGCTCTAATAATCTATGGGACGTACGTAACGATCGAGCAGCCTGGTAAGCTGCTCGACCGTAAGAAACATTTTTAACATGATAGCAACCCACATTTTTTTTCTTTCCCTGGGAGCCCATACGTACACTGTCGTCCTTTATGAAAGGGAACACGCGAGCGCGTGGCCGGCGCACTGCGGCCGCTTCCTACAGCACCATCAACCGACACCTAAAGAAAACGCGTTCGCTTTTGGCGGCACCGCATGTTGCGATGTCGGAGCGGGAGCGTAATCTAGCAGCGCTTGTCCAACAGCCATGACTCGTTATTTTCTTCGTCAATACATGACAACGAAAGCGGACATGCTTTCTTCAGATATCGGTTGATGGTGCTGTAGGCAGCCGCCGCAGCGCGCCGGCCACGCGCTCGCGTGTTCCCTTTCATAAAGGACGACAGTGCACATGATTTCGACGTCGTCTTTCGTCAATACTTCAAAGGCGTGTCGCAAAGCATGCCCGTACGCCATGCACTAAAACATTCTGTAGCTCCAGTACTGAAGCGCAGGCCAGCGCAACACGTTACCAGCGTGACTGACACCAAGCGAATTTTCAAACGCGTTCAACACTGGCCCCATTTCACAGCGTCCCAGCTTACCAGCGACCACTGTGTCTATGTGGTGCCTTCAGTGTGTTTCGCACTGGTCCCAGCGATCTATGTACTGCAGTAAACTTTGCACTGGAACCAGTGATCTCCTAGCTATGCCAGCTTCCCCCCAGTACAGTGCCAGTGCCCGCCAGTGAGATCCCAGCGCTACCAGTGTCCCAGCTTGCGGATACCAATGAAATGGCATGGCTTCCAGCGAGTTTCCAGTGCTCCCAGTGCGAAAAACTTACTGTGAAGGCACTGGGAGACACTGGCTTTTGCAATAAGGTTTCGAAACGCAGGAACCCCTTATACACATCGTACTCTCCGAGTCTCTTAATCTTATAAATAACTTGTTGGGCCGCTTGATGAGGCATGAAATCGTCAAGAATATGAGCGCAGCTGAGCTTAAATGCTTGGATGTGGCTGCTCGTGAAGGGCTCAAGCCTGCTCCAGAAAATGATGATGATGATATATGGGTTTTTTGGCGCAAGGGCCACTGTTGGCCAAACAGCGCCATTACTACTAATGGGATGTTCACAGTGGTCAATGACTTGGAATGTTAGGATGTGGGTTGGCTGTAAAGTGGCCTTAAAAATACGCGCTCTAGATAAGAGTAAAACATATATATACATTAAAATTATGGCGGTGTCGTATGAAGTGGTCTATGGTTGTTGAATGGGTGATGAGCGATCATTATTGCACAAGGTGAGAAACGGTGAAT
>JALIZH010015242.1:0-48308 GCA_030522465.1 Rhipicephalus appendiculatus
TGCCAGGATAAGATGCTTCCCTGGGACATACTGTAAAACAAAGTCATAGTTTAGAAGTCTCAAAAAGAACCTTTGCAGGCGGGGAGGCATGTCACAAATTCCTTTTGCAGCTATGGACAACAGAGGCTTGTCGTCCGTCTCGATGACAATCTTCTGTCCGTAAATGAACTGGTAAAATTTATGGCAGCCAAAAGAAATGCTCAGCGCCTCTTTTTCAATTTGCGCATAACGCTGCTCTGCGTCCGTTGGCACACGAGATGCATATGCCAGTGGCCGCCAGTGGCCGTTGTGACACTGCAAAAGCGCTGCGCCCACGCCGTGTCTTGAAGCGTCGCAAGTTATCTTTGATTGCTTTCTCGGACCAAAGGTGGCTAGCACTGGCGTTGTGCTTAGAATCTGCATGACGCTTTTCCACTCCCTTATGTGGTTGTCAGTCCACTCGAACTGTGCGTGTGGTTTGATAAGCGCTCGCAGTGAAGCCATTCGCTCAGACAGGCATGGCACATATTTACCGAAATAGTTTAGAACGCCAAGCATGCGCTGCGCATCTGATTTGTCTTTAGGCACGGACGTTTGAAGTAAACTTTTTACAAGTTTGGGGTTTGCACTTCAGTGACGCCAAACCTGAATTTTTCTGCGTTGAATGTGAGGCCCGCTTTTTCAGCCACTTTCATGACTGCCACTAGCCTTTGGTCGTGTTCTTTTTTGGTTTCCCCCCACACCAAAATATCGTCGATGTACACGTGAACACCAGGAAGGCCATCGAAGATCTCGCTCATTTGTCTTTGAAAAACTTCGGGCGCCGACGATATGCCGAACGGCAACCGCAAATAACGATATCTTCCAAAGGGGGTTGCAAAGGTACATATTTTTGAAGTTTTCTCGTCCAGTGAAATCTGGTGGAAACCAGAATTTGCGTCTAAACAGCTGAAATAGGCTGCACCGGCCAATTCTCCTTCCATGTCCTCACGCCTTGGGAGCTGATAATGCTGCCTTTTTTACATGCTCGTTTATCTTTCTTTGGTCCATGCAAATACGAAGCCTGCCATCTTTTTTCTTAACCAAGACCAAGGGGCTTACCCAGTCAGTGGGGCCATACTCTTTCATGATGATGCCTGCACGCTCCATTCTTTGAAGCTAGTCTCGTAGTGGCTCTCGCAGAGACAGGGAACCCTCCGGGCTGGTTGGACGACAGGCGTTGCCGAAGGTTGCATGGCCATGCTGTAGGGCTTCTTTAGGCATCCTAGCCCCCTGGAAGACATGCTTGTAATCTTTAATTGCTTCGTACTCTGAAGCATTGACACTGGCCACCGTCCGTTGAACGAGTCCCAAGGCTTCGCTTGCCTCCAGTCCCAGTAAGGCTTGTCGGCCATTCACAACAAAAAAATTCACGGTGGTGGAAGAGTTACCGAGAGTGATTTTCAGTTTCGCTGTTTCGAAGTGAGTAATCACGCCCCCTGTGTAAGCTCGCAGCACCGCACCTGTAGGCGTTAACTTTTCCGCCCCCGGAATCTTGCGGTATACCGACAACGGTAGCAGGTTGGCCTGAGAACCAGTGTCTACCTTGAAGGCTGTGTTTCTTCCAGCAATTTCATCTTCCACCTTACAATCTTTGCTGCCTCCTCTGTCAGTTCCAATTTCTAGAACGTCAAAGTCGTCGTCACTACTGTCCTTGCTCACTTGGCCAACTCCAGACATTTCTCGACAACAAACCGCGAAGTGGTGAAGCTTGCGACATTCATTGCATCTTTTCCCGTAGGCTGGACACTTTCTTAGCATGTGTCGTCGATTGCACTTCTTGCAACGGTACTGCTTGCAACCCTCATCACCACTTTTGCCTCGCGATGTTGTCGCGTGCCTTGAAACAGCATCGACGTGGTTCTCCGTGGCGTTCCAGATCTCCTTTCGTTGTGCCAATGATTCCGCCACCTTGCAGAGTTCTTCCGCTTTCAGCAACATTAAAGACTTTTCTCGAAGCATTTTTTCTCGCAGCTTCGAGTCATTCGTGCCAAACACGATTTGATCCCTGATCAAAGAATCTCGCTGCTCTCCAAAGTTGCATTGCACGGCTTGCTTTTTGAGGTCACGGACAAACTTCTCGAAAGGTTCTCCCTCCGCATGCTTCCTTGACCGAAGCACGTAGCGTTCGTGAACTTCGTTGCTCACCTCAGCATAGTAGGTCTCGAATTTCGCAGCGAGCGTTGCGTAGTCGTCCTTGCTTTCGTCTTCCTCGAACTTGAACGTGTTAAACACGTCGAGCGCTTCATCACCGGCTACGCTTAGCAGCAGCGCCGCTTTTGCAGCTTCGCTTCGAGGATGCTCCTTCGTTGTGGTCGCCTGCAGGAACAGGTCGAACTTCTGTTTGAAGCGTCTCCAATTTTCCGAGAGGTTGCCGGTCAGTTGCAAGGGGGGCGGAGCCTTAGAAGTTCCATAGTTGTCGCTGGTATCCCACGTCTGACATCATGTAACGCGTCGCGCGTCTGACAAAGGACAGAGGCAACTACATGTTGACGGTAACAAGAAGAGCCGCAGGGTTTATTGACACGTCTTTATATAGGTGATGGGGGGCGGCGCAGTCTCAGAGATAAACGCACGGATCATGGTATCACTGTCACAACAGGATAGCACAGTCAACACGCTGTCATGATAACGCAGACAGCGCATGCCCGATACACGGTCCCGGTGTGCCACCCCTGGCTACGCCACTGCCTTAACGTGGACCTAAACGGCACTTAACATTTTGAAATGCGACCACCACAACTGGGATTCGATCTCGCGACCTTCGGATCCGCGGTCAAGCACCATCACCACAAGACCACTGGGGCGGGCGATTTCCAAAGGCAATAAGAAAAGGTCTATAGATAGGAATATTTTGAATAGGTACATAGCCAGCTTTTCACGCCCTTATCAGTCTCACCGGAGTCTCGGGTGCCCGCTGTCCTAGCTAATCTATATCAGTGTAAAGAAAAATTGAAATATAATACTTTTTATCAATAGCTTTACTCTGATTTCAACAGAATATCTAAAAGACACCATAATTGAGGCATATTTGTGTTAGTTTAGGCATATATCATATTGAACACTACAAGCTCAGAATATATAAGTTCTGCGGCATTTTTATATTGTTCTGCGCTAGACGACATTGTGATTTCGACAAAAGCAATGATTTTCTTCAGTACTACTTTTACTCCAGAAAATATTACGTTATTGCTTGGAATTGTTACCTTGCATTTCTTATTCACTCCACGTCGGTGTAGTAATCTGCCAAACGAAGTCAGTTTTATCTTTCTTAAAGCCTACGGCGTCTCCATTCAAAGACTGACGTTTAAGTTTAATGGGCACCTTGATAACTTGTTTGGTTGCTTAGATTTATTGCGCATCGTCTAACAGTGACTTGCTTTTGCAAGAAATTTGATGAGCGATTTGTTTATTTTGCTGAAACTTGATGTGAAAATAGCGGCATCAATTAAGGAAGCAGTCGACACAGAAACAAATCACTGAAAACACGAAGAAATACAGAAACACGGCGTGCTGCGCAAGAGGTGTAGCGGTGAGTCAATACAGACTCTTTTCGTACATTTTCTTTGCTTCTAAGAAACGCCTCTTGGATGGTCACTTCACCTAACACACTTTACAACGAGGGTTATTGCCGGCGACATTCAGTCGCGGATCGGACACATTTTTACCTTACCTCTGATAGTACATTGTAGCTCTCCAAGCGTGAAGCAATAATTCCGCACTGAGCGCCCAGTGCCACCTTAATTCAATCAACCTAGGCAGTGTTCATTGGAAGGTGGTGATCTATCTTACTCAACCTACACTGAAGGCACCGAGATGCCACCGAGAAAAGAAAACAGAGAGACGTTGAAGTAAAGTTCGGGTCGATCTTGAAGTTATCAGAAAGTCGCTTTTCTGCATTCGAGCACCTATTCTTCAGCTGGCTGAAGCTATTTCAGTCTTTCTTTATCGATGGTCGCAGTGGTTGTACAAGTCAGTAAGCTGTACACTGGGGCGTACTATTCTAACAGTATACCATTCATGACGTATAAGCAGAGCGACATAAACCTAGGAGCAGCTTAAGTAGACAGCACGAGTGCTTTTAAGTTGGTTATTCCCAGCAGGGCGTTGCTGAGTAAGTCTGCCTCTCTGTCCTTGCTTCTTTATTTTCGTAGTGGCTCCGCAAAAGTCGCTGTCTTTACCAATATCTCTTGTCACGATCTCTTGCTGCCACTTGTCGTTTTCTGCCTCAATCGGGCACCGTGATTCGCTTACAAAGACACTAGTCTGTCAGTTTTCATTAGACACGGTAATCGCTCGTCGCGACAAAGTTCAGGTCACGTCCTGTATCTAAGTAACATATATACAGACGACAAACTTTTGATTACTAAAAATATTTTGTATGATAGTTGTGCTTTGAAAGCGTGATGCCTGTGGGGCATCACGCCTTTTGCCTGCGGTGTTGGCAAGACTCGTTAGACGCATTTTCTTCTCTAAGGCACTTCACATGAGGTGTCAGCGTGTTAGTGTCACTTGGTATTTTTCTATGTGGCTAAGCATTTTTTTTTACACCATTGCCTGGTTGATGTCTGAAACCATTTGATTGCCTTCACTCGTGATGGATAATTTAAGGAGACGTGGTTTAGTTCTTCACGACAGATTTCTCGGCTTATTTGAAGTACTGTAAGTTAGCAAATATGGTCGAGTCTAGAGGCACTCATTTTGGGTACTTCTCGCAGAGAGAATGTAGAAATGAAAAATTCATTATTAGTTGTGCACTAAGTGCTATAGAAATGTGGTAGCCGTGTGACAAGCTTCTATAGTGCATAATTACAGCATAAGGTGGATTAAAGTGCGAATTAAGGGAATCAGATATAATGAAGAGTAAGTCACACGTCAAATGAAGTAAAATACTGGTGAATGAAGTGTGAACTCCTTGAACTGGAGCAGCGAGCATATCCTAATGAACCCGATCTTAGAGATATGTAAATTGAAGTATGTGGAATTGAACGTGAATTAACCGTTCAGTAAGGAAACCTCAGCTTATAGAACCAGTAGTGATGTCTACACTACTGAAAGACGACACCTAGTAAGAAGTAACAATGGAATCGACCGAAAACCTCTAAGTGATTCCAGTATTTTGTGAGAGCATAGGCTTTCGTCTGAGCTCTTCATTGCGTTAGTTCTGTGTACCGAAAAATCTTTGATGACTTAGAGTACTGGGTACTTCAGTAAGGAGAGTGGTAAGCTGCCCTGAAAATGTTAACGAAAAATGTAGCCGCCTATTACGACACTTTCTAATGCGAAATTTGAGCGCCACTTTACGCGAGCGTTTTTAGGTTGCCGCACTACGTAAATCCGAATGGCATGAATTTTTGCGCCTTTCGGCAGAGGTAATATACTCTTACGATTACTGAGGATTTGAGCAACAATTATTGTCGACGTTGTCTTATTCATGTTCAGTATACTGTACAGTGACATTAGCCATCATGGGACAGAAAAGGCAAAAATAAATCACACGGTTTCTTACGCATTTGCTTAAGAGGACTCGAATGCGAAAGCCATTTTTTTTACATCTCAGTCGATGACGTGATTGCCCCCTTCCACTCTGAAGGCTTTCTGCACGTAGCGTGGTTTCCCACTGCCTCCAGGATCGTAGACGTTGCAAGCTTTCTGCACTTCAGGTGCTCTTGCACCACCTCCAGGATGGGTTCCCATTTGATAAATTAACAAAATATTGTGCTGACATCACCATATAACGTCGCCCTATGAAGCATCATAGTGGCTTCATATCTAAGGGTGTATTCGCGACGTCATCTCGTGATGACTTTTTGCTTCATTCATGAAGGCGCCGACGCCACCGATGGTCAATTCTCGCGTTTTATGAGACATCTAAGGTTGTCGCCTTAATAAAATGAAGTACCCCAGCCCGTGGCATATCCATAGTGGGCTTACAATACAGTGAAAGTAATCATGCTGGGGCTGCAAAAATAAGCAAAAACATTGTTTTTCTTTAGTAAACAATAAACTAAAACCGGAGCAACTATGTCGCCAAAATACTCTTGCTGCTCTACAGGGTTGTCCCTCTCTCTTTATCACTGCCTGGCCCTATGGGCGTGCCTTCGACCGTCGGGATTTTACTGCACCAGCATGTGTAACATGCCAACTGTGACAGTCATATTGTCACGTGGTCGTGACGTTGACCCAAGCAGCAGTCGGTATGTTCAAGATGAAACTGTTTATTAGGCCGAACTTGTGGCCGGTAAACTGAAAGTCAGATTACAGCAATACACGCTGGCACTGATAGCGGCGAACAGAGCGTCGGCCGTCGATGAACTGAACATCGTTGGAGCGCGCCGGCTTTTATGCATCACGCGTCGAACATTCTAGCCTGATCACAGGTCATCGCGCAAGCTCTGGAATAATCTCGAGTGGTCGCGTCTTGCGTGCAATCTTAACAAAACGATCTACAATAATCGCGAAGGTTCTAGAACAATAAGGCGCGGTTTGAGCCGAGCTTTGCTGACGGTCTCTGTGGGCGAAAACCGAATACAACAAAAGTGAAAATAAGAATAGCGCGTGGCAATATGCTATTAGCTGGCGTCCTGGTGAGTGGTGTCATGTGTGTTCTTGGCTGCCGTCAGGAAGGAGCGGCCAGCACGAGGTGTTATAGTGACTGCTCTCGGTGACAGAAAAGGCTCTGGGCCATGGGTAACTGGGTCATCCAGTCCCTCGTCTCGGAGTTATTAATGGTTTCTTTTAGATGTGAAGCATCTTATGACGAAGTTCAATCCGGTGGTGGTGGTGGGGGTGGTGGTGTGCGGCGTGACCACCCTGACTGCGCATGCGCAAACCCTCTCCACGCACCTCCTCTCCTACCCTCCCCCCTCTCTCTCCTCTAGGCATCCCTCCCGCGGCGTTTACACACCCATTGCGCATAAGCATCCCCCTCCCCCCTCTCTCCTCTCCTACGCTTCCCCCTATCTCTCCTCTAGGCATCCCTGCCAGCGGCGCCCGCACTCCCACTGCGCATGCGCGTCCCCTCCACCTCTCTCTCTCTCCTCTAGGCATCCCTCCTTCGGCGTTTACACCCCCATTGAGCATGCGCGTCCCCCCCCCCCTCTCTCCTCTCCTACGCTCCCCCTCTCTCGCCTCGCAACGCCGACGGAGGCAGCGTCTGCTAGCGAGTTTCTTGATTGAAAAAACCGACTGGTCGCGCGGCACAAGCGTTGACTGGCCACCCCGTATATATAGGCAGTGGATCTTGACCTGCAAGGTTGTGCCTGTGGGAGATTTCTCCTGTGCGTTGTCGAACGACAAAAATTCGCAGCGTGCGCGTTAACTAAAAGCGGACTGCGGGTCTCTGTGTCCAATCAGAGTCTTCTGTCTCTCATTGCCCATCAGCAGCGATTGGCATGTTCCAGTAGGAAGCATCGGTCCATCACTGCGTGATTGCGCCTCCCTAGATTTCTCTCCTGGGCAACGCCGCTATGAGCGCCAGCGTCAACGCCGCCGGCAGCGTAATCGTTAGCGCCCGCTGCATCGCATCTACACATGGTTCTCTTCAGCGGGAGATGGTGTAATTTATTTCGCTAGGTAAATAAGTTTGTGGAAGTGCATTGAATCTAATCTGCCTGTTTTCATTCTCCCGAATTCTGAGCTTCCGTTTTCTTCAGCACGAAGTCTCAGTCACGCTACTAAACGGAGTCCATGTTCGACGTAGTCCGACGCCACACCACTTCATTCTTGCCGTTCCTAGATTGAGATAGAATGTATGTCACGTGTAGCGCATACCCGCTTTCCGAGTGCCGTGTTATGCACGTATGCGCCACGCGTGACTGAGGAAAATGGTTTCATGACCTACGCGGCAGGCATTTCGCATTATTACTTTTAACGCGATAGCATTAAAGTGCTCGTTTCGCAGAAATTTCGGCGTCGGCGTCGGTGTCGGCGTCGTTGGTTGTGAGCGAAAAATCATCATCTTGTCCGTGACCGGAAAATCATCATCTTGTCCGTGACCGAAAAATCGAGAAAGAAGCAAATAAAATAAATAATAAAAATTTTCGGATCCGAGTGAGGATCGAACCCGGGTCGTCTGCGTGGCAAGCAGGTGTTCTACCACACAGCCATGCCTCTGCTTGTAAATACTGTGAAAATAACTTCCTCTGCTTGGAAATGCGGTGAAAATAACTTCCATGCTTCGCCAACGCAAGCGTCCTTTATATAGGCGTCGCAATATAACATGTAATATCCCAGGAATATTGCGTGGTACAAGCGTAAATTGCCATCGGGCGTCAGAATATGTGACTATCATAACGATTCCATAGTTTAAAGCCAGCCACCCATTGCAAACGGCACACACCTTACTGCGCGTATTCCTTAACACCACGTAGTGGGTGCATAGCAAGTTCGAAAACATTTCCCACATTTGCCGCGCATAATTCCTCCTGGTTTAAACCATACTACCCATTACATAGTATGCAATAAGTGATTGAAGTACGCAGTAGGGACGTGATATCGATATCGCTTTCAACTCTTGAAGGCGAAGCTTAAGGGTCCCCCCAATTTTTTAATGACCTATTATCAGCCGTGTTAGTCGTACACTCACGCCTTCTTATCCAAGTTTTTGTAAATACGTAGTTATTGAGACGACCACGAGAGCGTCTAGACGAAGGCGGCTAGGCTAAGAAATGCTTCGCATCGATTACCCTGGAGGCAATGTTGCAATACAATGGCAGTGATAAGCTGCATGCTTCTCATCATGTGCTATTTCTGTACGAAATCTGAGAGCGAGGACGTCTAATCCGATATTTCATCATAGTATCAATGCCCAGCGTTTTGGGAGAGGTCGAAGGAAGTGCTCCCTAATTTTCAATAGTACCAAGCGTCACTAACTAATTTTTTTCGCATCTGTACTTTTTTCTGACAGAAGCTTTTCTGATAGAAACACGTGCATACAAGTGTAAGACTAAACGCAAGCATTAAAAGACACGGAGTGAGGTTTCAGAGTTGAATGACATCTATGAGTTCAACAAAATACGTAAGAAGAGCTTATGTGAAAAATATGTCTAAGCTATGGCCACTAATGAATATATCATATGGAAAAGCACAGGCTGCTCCCACGGCCTTCAGAAGACATTTCAAATGCGACGAACAGTGTTGAAGAAGATGGACCTTTATTGCTCCCCGCTTTCCCGCTATATCCCCTTCAGTCACGAATCGAGATGCGCATCTGCAAATGACTCAAATTCGCATGGCATAATTCCAAGGCACTCAGTATTGCGTTCCAAGGAAGAAAATGAACGAATGTGTTGTTTTGCGTGAGTTATAGCAATCAACGTAAATTAGCGTGTAACTAATTATCTAATTATTCTGCAATCAGCCAGCTTCAATACTTGCATAAAAATAATTACGTATAAGGCCCGAAATGCATGCACAGTTTGTTTTTTGGTTGTATTCGTTTGGAGCGGAGAAAAAAAATACTCTTGACGGTACTCCTGGAAAGCGGCACGTCGAACGATCGTCGAACATGGTAGTGTCTCCAGCAAAGTGACCCTCTGGAGCAATATGCAGCAGTATGAAGTTAAATGATCACTAGTTCGCCACCTCTCAGGAAGCCTGTAGGAATCTGCACATTCAGTTTCAGTCCATTTGAAGAAACAGGCGCCGTGTCACGCGCCTCCGAAGTTCGCGTACACAATTGTGTACGCCGTGACTGAAGGGGCTATGTTGGATGAAAGAGCGTTGCGACCACTCCAGCGAGTGCATATTGCCACTGTCCGAGTGGCTGTGAATCATTTCGACAAAGAAGTGACACGTGTATTACTATCACTGATTTAAAAAGGGGCATATGGTTCTCCCAATTCGCGGCTCCGTTTAAGATTCAAGTCTACGCTGGAAAATACCTATTCGCGGAGAATGCATTGACAGTGCCTAGGCATTGCTACAACAGGCGTGCTTCGGTTCATTGGTTTTCAGTGTACGCCGAAGACCATACTTTGAAACGCATCCATGGTAATGCGCATAGCCATTAGATTTTCCAAAAGGTACCTCTTGTGTGAATGCGCTCATACGTTTATATATATATATATATATATATATATATATATATATATATATATATATATATATATATATATATATATATATTTAAAGGCAAAGACAATAAATTCGTAGAAAAACTTCCAAAGCACCTGACCGGCGATTTGAACCAGCGACACCTCGCTCCGCAGCCCGATCCGCTAGGCAACACAGACACATGCGATGTATGTGCCGCCGTTATAACAGCGAGCTATTTATATGCACCATTTACCGCTGGCGGTACGCAGATATTGGAGGAGCTTGAGCATGTTTTCTATCGCGCAACACTCCTACATTTTCTTTCAGTTTGAAAACTGCCCATGAGATTCGCACGAAGAAGTGTCCCCCTTCTGTACCCACTCTTGATGTAGAAGGGAAAAAAAAGAATACCGGGCACACTTTGCGTCAGACGCCACCGCGTGGCAAGAGACGCAGAGGGGTTATTCTACATACCGCAGTTTAAAAGAAAACGAAATATCAAACAACATCGGCTTCTGCATTGTGGACACTTGCAGCGCGTTGCTCAAACACAAAGACTTAACTGTGACAGTTGGGAAATCGCGCTTGTCCGGTGTATACCTATGCGTTCTTTTCGAGCGTCCTTTTTTGTGCTGCAGCGACGCGCTGCAAGTATCGAGCTGCTTGTCGTTCTTCGTGTGACATTCTTGCTATCGCATTCATTGCTTCGCCATAGTGGCGAAACCATGACTTTTTCTATTCATCAGTACATGGCGTTTGTATATTGTTTGCTGCCGAACACTAAGAAGCGCATGAGTGGCGCCGCCTGCAGACAAATACATATCCGCACCTGCGCTTAAAACATGCCATCCACCCAACCGCATACGCCGGTTCTTGCCCGTGGTGTGGAGGACAGCCAACTCTTGCTCACATTACGTGGGAATGTCAATTACGGCCACCGAAAACTAACACGCCGCTGATTCCGGCGCACAAATTCAAGATGGAGCTTGGGAAACCTTGCTCGCCAACGAGGAACAGGACGCCCAAGTGGCGCTTCTGGACCAGGCGCGGCGGGCTGCTGAGGCCAGTGGAGCCCTGGACTAGGGGCCCCACCCACCTGTTTCTCAAACCATTTTTTTCCCCTTTAATAAACGTTTTTCTATCTATCTACTGGAGCGGGAGACCTGGCTAAGCTTCCAAAACAACGGATTTTTTTTCCTCCTGTCCTAGCATTTGCATTTCCAAAAATGAGTGCTGAAATAGCGCATTGGAACGGAATTTTGTTCGAGAAATATTTGCCACAAAAGCGGCACATAAGCAATGGCTGCATTCAATCAATCAATCAATCTATCAGTCAATCAATCAATGAAAATATTTTATTCGTACCAAAGATGTAAACACAATGGGGTAGAATATACAGAAGGAGGCCCCATAACGCACGGCTGAGCGTTTTTTTTTTTTGAAGTTGAAGTTGAAGTTTATTCATGAGCCTCGTGACATATACATTTTTGCATGGCGATTGAACAATCGGAGGTCCCACAGTAAGAACTGTCGGGGGGACCTCCTAAGAGAAAGTAAACAGTGGATTAGTTTTCAGACAGCAAACAGTGGCGAGATAGCAGTAAGATATACAGAAAATCTGCGTAAAAAAGTCAGGCAATACAAGGAATAATGACAAGTTATTTGCAACAAAGAATTCTAATAAACACATCAAACAGACAAACCATTTAACAAATGAATTTTAAGGCATTGGCAAAATGTACGCATTGTGCATGATTTTAAATCGAAAGGTAGCGTGTTCCACAGCACTACACACAAGAATCTTGCTGTCATTCGACCATAATTTCTGCGAACTTTAGGTAAAAGTACATTACGGTTAGTTGAAAACCTCGTGTTGTTCGTATTTACAAGAGTGACATCAGGAAAACTAGAAATACATAAGTCGTGTTTTACAAGACGAAACATGATTATTAGAATTTTGTGGCTAACAAGCTTCCGCAGAGGTAAAATGTTCCGGTTGCGGAAAATGGGGACTGATGGTGATGAAAATGGGCTGAAGGTGATAAGTCTTAAAGCTTGCTTTCGTAGGCGTTCAAGACGACGTAGATGCGACCAATACATCCTGCCCCATGACTATAGGCAATACGACAGATGACTGAATAAACGCGTACTATAAAAAAAGAAGGATTTCAGGTGAAAAGTAAGACCGTGTTTTGATAACCACATGAATTCCGAAAGACACTTTTTGAATTAGACACTGAGCATGCTCACTGAATTTTAAATGTTTGTCTAATACTACACCAAGAAATTTTGTGGACGCAGATGTATGTTAAGTGTCACCGCTAATGAAGAGATGTTTGGTAATAACTGAGAAAAAATGAAACGCCATGAAATTAGTCTTTGATGGATTGATACGTAATGCATTCGATTCGCACCAAGAATGAACTTTATTTAAGTCGGCGTTGAGTAGATGTTGTAGCATGAGTGTATCCTTCTGTACGGTAAAAATTGTGGTGTCATCAGCATAAAGAAGAGCGTTAGTGTATTTCAAACGAAGGGGTAAAACAGTTATAAATAACAAAAACAAGAGGGGTCCTAGGATTGATCCCTGGGGAACGCCTATGTTAATGAGTTTTGCAGATGAGAAAGAATCATTTATCTGAACAACCTGTCTCCAATTAGTAAGATAGCTCTTAAGCAGCTGTAAAGGTGGTCCAGATATGCCGTGACAGTCAAGTTTATGAAAGAGGATGTTGCGGTTAATTGTATCAAATGCCTTAGTAAAATCAATAAACACAACTCCAAAAGTAGGCCTTCCTCGATTGCCAATTTAACTCTGTCAGTGAAAGTTTTTAGTGCTACCATAGGTCGGCAAAACATGTGGAGTTCACTCAGACTCACTCCTGAAATATATTTTGCCCTTAGGACTCACTCGGACTCAAATTCAACAAAATTTTCCTCAACCGGACTCACTCGGACTCAGATTCACTAAATTTTTTCCCAGCCTGATTGTCTCGGAGTCATACTCACGAAAATTTTTCACAGCCCGACTCACTCTGACTGAGACTCACGGCTCTATCTGAGTCTGAGTGAGTCTGAGTGAGCCGACTTCTGAGTCCGATAGAGTACGATTGGCCTCTTTGAACTTGGCGTCAATGTCCTTTATCACCAATATCTCGCATAATCGGGGCTCTACTTGGCGTATTTTGATCTCGTACCTTCAAATATGAGATATGAGTGGTTGCAATCCAGTAAGCAACTTTTATTGAAAGAGATGACTCACATGAAATATTTTTATCCAAAATTCCCAGAACAGAGTTTTCGGGGGGTCGAAGGGAGGTCATGGCACCCCCCCTCCTCCGTAACTCATTGCCTCTGATCAATAAATATTGAGATGGCGTATGAACGCTGGTGCTTTGAAGTATGCGTTATTCGGCCTGATTATAAACTTGAGCCTACGTAACGCTGATAGTAATGCTGCAGTTGAGTAAGTAGACTGTGCTACACCAGTCGAAAGACCTGGACGGACTCCAAATTGATCATCAGATAGTATCTTAAACTTCGATAAGTATTTCATTAAACGGTTGTAGATTAGTTTTTTTAATCACTTTACTAAAGAATGGTAAAGTGCAAATGGGGCGATAGTTGTTAGCGCATTCGCGATCACTTTTTTAAAAATGGGGATAATTTTACCTGCTTTCAGGCTTTGAGGAAACACAGCAGCTGAGAAAAGCTTATTGATTAAATATGCTAAGATTGGGGAAAGTTCTTTCGATACAAGTTTTATTTTGAAAGCGCAAATTTGGTCCCACCCTGGGCCAGCATTCTTTAATGATAAGATAATATTGTTAACTACATCTGGTACCGTGTGGTATAGAAAGAAAGATTGAGGACCGCGTGGAAGACATGGCAGTACGAGTTCAGGCTGAGTAGCTTTATCTGTACCTACAGGGGAGCTGAAATGAGAGCTGAGAACCTCAGCTATGGAATCAGAATCCGTGTATCTGCTTTCGTTAACAGCTATGGTAGCTGGGTGTGATTTAGGCTCATTGTTGTTAAGAAATTCTTTAATTACTTGCCACGTCTGCCTTGTGATGTCATTATTATTCCTAATTTTATTTTGATAGTACTCCTGTTTAGCGTGCTTAAGGGCAGCTCCCAGAATATTGGCATAAGTTTTTAGCCGACACTTCAGAGAAAGATTGAACGGTTCTGCCTTGACCATCCTGCCAAGATTCTCTTTCTTCATTATAGAATGCATTAGTGCCTTAGTTATTAAAGGATTCCTAGGCGTGCGAAACCATTGCTTGTTCGTGGTTTTGAAAAAAGACTGACTGGCACCTTCTCTTATCTTAGCTGAAAAATAATTGAATGCAGTTTCAACGTTATTTCGTTATGTACTTCGCTCCAGTTAATCTTTCAAATGGTGTTTACAAATTTTTTTTCGAATCAAAAGTAGTGCGCACGGTATTTCTAATACGGTGAATCTGTTTATACCCGAGACGAAAAAAAAATACCGGATAATGATCCGTAATAGCATAATCCAGCACTCCTGCTGTAATATCGTCGGTGGACAGACTGACCAAAATGTGATCAAACAATGTATTGGAATCGTACCTATTTGGAGTACGTATTAATCAAGAAAAGCCGCAACTAAGAAAACAGTGCGCCTATTAAGAACAGGATGGGCTTTGTTGATCAGTAATGTTGATGCTTATGTCACCACATATTACTATGTTCTTGTTCTCTTCAATTAATTTGTTTAAGAATAGTTCAAATTCTGTGCAAAAATCTGCATATGATGAAGATGGTGACCGGTAAAGTGACATAATAATTGTGTTGCGGTTAGTCATTGGCACACATGACGGTCAGTTTCAATGCATACAGATTCACAAAGTGGTGTGCTAAATGACAGGTCAAGCCGCCGCCGATAAGGCACTCCAGAATCAACAAGAATAGCTGAAATCAAGAGTTTGACGAAAGCTCGTCTGGTCGGGAATAATCATGGTCAAAAGGTAAAAGCAAGACGCCGACCAAAAAACACTTTAAAAAATAACACGACGTTTCGGCTCCCGTACGGGGGCCTTGTTCACAAATGCGATTTAGCGTGGTATCGGTGGTTTGGATTAGTAATGATTCGAGATGAAGTCGCGAGGTTAGTTTTCTTTCAGTGGCTAGCACATGCGCACTGGCCCAGTCAATATCATGTCCCTTGGAAACAGAATGCTCAGCGAGTGCATTTGAAGTCACCTTTTCTTTTTTCACGTCGTAACAGTGTTCTTTCAGGCGTCTTTGAAAATCGCCTGTCTCGCCGATGTACACATGATCACAGTCGGCACAGGGAATGTTGTCCACGACACCAGGAAACTTTTCTTTTGGAAGCTTGTCCTTCACGTTTGTGAGCACACTTTTCAGTTTTTTTCACCGGCACATGCGACACGTTTACATCAAAGGAGCGGAGCACGCGCGCTAAGGCCTGACTGGTTCCAGGAGCATACGGTATCGCGGCACGTTTACAGGGAGCAGGCACGGAGGAGGCACTAATAGGCGGACGAGATAATTGTTTATGCACTGCATTCACAAACGAAGCAGGGTAGCCGTTGCCTCAAAGTTCAGCATGCACCACTTTCAGGTCTCTTTGCAGGTCCTCTGAAGAACTACAAGTTTTTTGCGCGCGTTGTATGAGTGAGGAGGCGACGGAGCGTTTGTGGCAAGCAGGATAAATTGAACTGAAGTTGAGGTATTACGCAATGACGGCACCCTTCCCTCTGTTTACGCACGCTGTTTGCGCCATCTATTCGCACGTACATAGTCAATCCCCGTTCTTTCATTGCTTCATTTGTGAACAAGGCCCCCGTACGGGAGCCGAAACGTCGTGTTATTTTTTAAAGTGTTTGTGGTCGGCGTCTTGCTTTTACCTTTTGACCAAGAATTGCTGAACCGCCACCGCGATTACCCTCACGATGACAATATTCAGATGTGCAGCCAGGGATTCCGTACAGGGTACCTGGCTAAGTATATGAATGAAAACGTGTGATCGATGACTGAAAAGAAAGCACAAAGGTCATCGTAGTGTTTGCGAAGGCTGCGTATGTTAAAATCAATCAAAGAGAATGCAAACGCATTGTCCTTGAGAAGTGCTTTAGTGCGTTGGAGGGAAAATATGGACGAATCCATTTTGAGCAGTAACTGAAGTAGAAAATAGCTGCCTACAATGACAAGTTACCTAAATAGTGCAAGATCACAGACGCCGGAGGTATGGTGCACTCGGGCATATTCCGATTTCCTGACCTTCATAACGCAGTTATCTGTCCAGAGAAATTTCCATCCCTTAGTTTTCTTCAGCTCAAGGCCTTGTGCAAAAAGTCGCTTATTCTCCGGCGTGAGGTGATCATTGACGTAGATGTGCGCAACTGAGTTCCCAGAAAGCCCAATAGCTCTTGTGTTAAGTCTTGCTTTTCGTGCTTTTACAGTGAAATCTGTTTTTTTGGACCGTGAGCAGAACCCCGCAATGATATGCGTGTCCTGCTTGCCCGGTACACGGTGTGCTATATCTATATCACTGGGGGCTATTGCGCAGCCAACTTTCTCGCCAATGACCTGCACAACGGCAAGGTAGCTCTCGCCTTCTGTTTTGGGGATACCTTTTATTTCGACATTGTTCGTCCGCGAATACTGCTCAACGTCAGCAAGCCGTTGCGAGAAGAGCCTGCAGTCATCTTTCAATCACTTGTTTTCGTTCCTCAACGCCTTCTTTTCTTTCGCAAGAGCTTCATCTCTGCTTTTGACTGATTCATGAAGTTCATTAAACGCCTGAAGGCTGTCTTCAGAACGGAGAACGTCTATCTCCTTCGCCAACTCAGCATTTGTAGGCATAGTGACAAGATACAATAGCAACACAAAAATGGCAGCTGCGGGAGTGGCTATGACAGAGCAAAAAAGGAAAAATAAAAAGAAAGGATTGGCAAGCACCAACCTGTACAAAGTTCATGGCGATAATTAGAAGCAGTCACGCTGCCACAACCACTGCTGCCAAAATGATCGGCGTTGTCCAGGAGGGCTTCCTTATGTAGGCTCTCTTCCCCGCTAGATGGCGGAAGCGCAGACGCTGCAGGTGCAGAAACGCAGTCCCAACCAGCCAAGCAAGTTAGCCACGAGAGTTAACCAACAAACTTGACACGTGTACCAGCTGAGACACGCAAACAGCGTACGACGAATCAGCCGGGGCAACAGTGTCTGTAGTTCTGTAGAGAGTTCAAGTCGATAATTACAAGCAGTCACGCTGCCACAACCACTGCTGCCAAAAGAACAAAGTTCCTGTAAAAAATAATCTGCAGATTCCACGTACCACAGGAATCGATCTTAAGCAAGGCATGCGGAATGAAAGTGACTGTGGTGTAATGTTAAGTGCGTAGCACTTCTGGGGCCCGGCTTGTCGTGCATTCATCTCACGTGGCGTGATCACGCTCACAATCAAACGCTCAGTACAGGCCTAAAACAAGGCTAGCAATGCTCATAACCAGGTTACAGTAAACGAACATAAAAATGATATAATTAACAGTAATAGCCAAGAAGTAATCGCTATGATTAATTTGAAATCGCTAAAAACATTTCCGAAACCTGTGGCTGACTCCGGCGCCATGCAAAAAGGGCGCCACCAGCTCGCCATGTGCGTGATTTCTCCTCACACCAGCACTTCTCTAGCGCGCAGTCAGCACACGCTGTTTGGCAACCGCTCCTGAAAGGACAGCGTCGATGCAACTCAAATCCCGAGCTCAGCTCAGCAAACAGCCGCTGCTCGACAAGCGCGACAAGCCTAGCGACATCAGCTTGTGCCTCGCCTAGTGAAGGCTCACTGAGGAGCTGCAGAACGTAAGCAGTGAAAACAGAACCCCGGAATCGTTAAAGCTCAGACTGCTGCCGCTCCTCAGCGAAGGGAAGCCAATCTCAAACTCAACGCAAAGCAAGCGCAAGTGGAACGTCCGCATTGCCAGAATAATTCATCCGTGATAAGTAAGAAGGCAGCTGCCGCGCAACGTCAATAGCGCCAGGACAACACAGCCACCTCATCCGTGCGCGAAAACGCAACCACAGTATAACAGCATCTAACCGTGCGGTAATGTGTAATGACATGACATTAAAACCGCACGATACAATAATACCCCCCATTGCAATAACATAAGTCGTAGCATGAATAACAATATCAACAAAACAATGTTGGTACGAAATGACGCCAGAGATATGTACACATGTTGTAAGCACAGACATATGTTCAACAGTCGCATATGTTTTATATAACCAGTTGGTCACAGTTGGGTAACGACGACAACAGCAACATGGGTATTACCCGCGTTAGAAGCGGTAAGCTGATATGTACAGCTTGTCATGGGCACAGGCAGAAATTTTTTTCCGGGGGAGGGGGCACCACTTTGATCTCACGTGGGGGCCGGGCAGGCAGATGTGCTCGGGTGTTCGTTTGCGCTCTCTATGCTATGGCGAAAAAAAGTTTCGGTGGGGGGGGAGGGGGGGGGCGTGTTTGGTGTGCCAACCCCTGGCTACGCCACTGGCGCTTGTGCTTACCAGGATGGCAGCCCTGGCTAGTGCTGCGGAGACCACCTTCAGTGAATGGTGCTTAAGTATGCCATTGACCTTAAACTGACGTGAAGCCTGTATTATAGGAGTACATATGTAATGTTATAAAGTTAGCCAGCACTCACCACAACTGACGTTTCACCAACATTACGCCTGTATAGGGTCTTTTTACAAATCAGTTTCGAGACCTGGTGTTTCTCTGTAGTAGATTACTTCATTGCCACGCATAGTGATAGGGTTCACGCTGCAGCAGCTCGCTGAAGCCAAGAGGAAGAGGACGAAGAAGCGAGCAGCGAGCCGTGGTGGGGCTGACCGTCCTGTCCCTAAGTGCACTGCGGTACGCATCCTTCACTTCTCTCACTCTCTAAATAAATCCATTCCATCGTTACAGTGTTGGTGGAGGTGCTGGGTACGTTACACTGGACGACCGAGCTCTACCGCCCCCTCGATGCAGTAAACGGTTGGCTGGGCTACCGCCGGGAGACGTTGCCATGAACGACGCGGTCAGACCTGACGACGGTCGCGAAGGAGTGGCGCAAGAGGCTGCTGGCCCAAGACAGGCGGCCTGCACAGCTTATCGGGAGCCGCGCACATTCTCAGGAAGAGAGGACGAGGACGTCGACGACTGGTTGAAGCATTATCAGATGGTGAGCCGTCTCAATGATGGAATGCCTCTGCATAACTTTCTCACGTTGTCCTGTATCTCGCCGGAACTGCACTTCTGTGGTTTGACAACAATGAGAGTGTACTGACAACTTGGGAGAACTTCGTCGCGGAGATCAAGAAGTGCTTTGGTGATTCGCTCTCGAAAAAGAAAAAAAGCTGAGCAGACAAGGTCACGTCGAGCACAGTTACCTGGGGAGACGTGTACAAGCTACATAGAAGAGATTCTGAAGCTCTGCGGGATTGTGAACCCAAACATGTCAGACGAGGACAAGGTAGGACATCTGCTCAAGGGAATTGCCGAAGATGTTTACAATTTCCTTCTCTCCAAGGAAGATGTCACCACGCCATCCGACTTGAGATGTCACTGCCGTGCGTTTGAAGCTCTGAAAACACGGCGGATACTTCCGAAGTTCGGCCGACTGGACAACGTCACGAGCGTAGCAAGTGTAGACGTCTCTTCCTCTGACGACCTCGCCGCTATGATACGGCGTGTTGTGCGAGACGAACTGGCTCACTTTCAAGGCGGAGATGCCAACCGCATGTGTCACCAGTGTGCCATGGATGAGCGCTGTCTGGAAGTACCGGCCTCCTGGTCGCGACATGCGTGCACCAACCGGCAAGTTTGCGATGACGTCCATATGGAGAGCACCACGACACAGCCTCAAGTGAAGAGCTTTATGCGTCGACAAGACGTGCCGCCTCGGCGAGTGTCTTCCGATTACGTACAGCCCCGGAGACCTGAGTACAACAACGAAAACCAGCGCAGCCCACCTGTTTGCTTCAATTGTGGTATTCAGGGACACATCGCGAGGTACTGCAGACGTCGTCCGCAACACACTGCAAGAGATCGTGCGTACCCGTATCGCTTGCAGGACGCTGCACCCTGGCAACCGTCTGCCCCCATCTGCCCCTTTTCATCTGCCACCTCGAGAGTACATGCCAAGGAATGCGTCTCCGGCGTCTGACCGCAGCCTGACTACACCACCAACTCGGTCGCGTCGATCGCCATCGCCACGCCGCCCGCCTACACCGCCCCAGCTGGGAAACTAGTTGGTGCGACCGATGGAGGTGAGGTCGCAGGACGGTCATCTTCGCAAATTCCTCCGCCTGTGGTCATGTTAAAGAACAATGTGTGTGTTTGTATTGAGGGCGTTAGTACTGTAGCCTTAGTAGATACTGGTGCTTCCGTGTCTGTGATGTCCCTTTCTTTCAAGAATCGCCTAGGACAGAAAGTGATGTTCGCCTGGAACGGGAAGTCCACATTTCGTGGAGTTGGCGGCGAACTATTGCGACCTCTTGGAGTGTGTTCAGTTTTGGTTACCATGGGTGAACGAGCGTTTCAAACTGAATTCACCGTACTAGCGCGTGCTACTCATGACGTAATTATTGGCATTGACTTTTTGCGAGCCTGTGGAGCGACGTTAGACTGCAGAGCGGGTGAAATTTCCCTTAGAACTGGTATACTACCGGATGCTTTCGGATCTAGTCGAGTTGAGGTGTTTTCCGTTTCCAGTGATGTGCTTTTGCCTGCGGAAACGGCAAAGTTTGTTCTAGTGACTTTATCTCACCCCCGTGAAGGGTTGTGGTGTGGTTTGATCGAGCCGGACTATTCCAACACACTAAAGAAGAAGGTTATTGTCCCTCGTTCACTTGTCAACCTAGTAGACGGTTCTACTCACGTCTGGACGGTGAATGTGTCCTCCGAGGCCGTTGTTCTACCTGCTGGGTTGAAGCTAGCGTACTTCGAAGAGGATACCACTGTGAGTGTTCGTGCAGTTGCTGCCACTACCGACAGAACTTCACCATTCCCTGAACACGCAAAGTTCAACAGCATGATCAACAAATCGCTCCCCTCCTCCGATCAACGTGCGCTCCGCGAGCTTCTTGTACGCTACGCATCGGTCTTCGACTTTGCACAACCGGAGATTCTACTTTCACCACCACAATCCAGCGTGCGCCATTGCATCAATACTGGGGCCGCGGCTCCCATTCGACAGAAGCCATACCGCGTCTCTCCCGCCGAGCGGAAAGTCATCGACGACCAAGTTAAGGAGATGCTTCAGAAAGGCGTAATCCAAGAGTCCTGTAGTCCTTGGACAGCTCCAGTTATACTGGTCAAGAAAAAAGATGATTCGTGGAGATTCTGCGTCGACTACAGACGCCTAAACGCAGTAACGAAAAAGGATGTATATCCGCTGCCACGAATTGACGATGCCATAGATTGCCTACATTCCGCTTCGTACTTGTCATCTGCCGACTTGTGCTCAGACTACTGGCAAATACCTATGAACCCTCAAGATAAAGAGAAGACCGCCTTCATCACGCCGGATGGTCTCTTTGAGTTTAATTTAATGCCCTTTGGCTTGTGTAATGCTCCGGCCACCTTCGAGCGATTCATGGACACGATTCTTCGCGGCCTTCGATGGGAAATATGTATGTGCTACCTTGATGACGTTGTCATTTACGGCAAGACATTCAGCGAGCACAACCAACGACTTGAAGTTATTCTTGACTGCATCCGCCGTGCAGGACTGATCCTTAACTCTAAAAAAATTGACGGCAGATCCACGAGGTGAATGATGATGAGATTGGGCGAAGCTCCTGGAAGTAATCATCGGTTAAACCGTGAAATTTCTTCCGTTAATTCGCCCGATAAAAATGACGTGAAACGATTGATTAAATGTTTTATCAAACTTTTATTGCTGGTTTCCGTTGTCCTTTCATTATGACCGCTTTGTGGTCGGTGAAATGTAAGCTAAGTGGTTCTTGCACTGGTTGCAGCGGCATCCTTATCCATACGAGCACACACCGACGGCAACGAGCATCGTCAACTACAAACCTGTATCGCGATATGGTTTTGATTATAAAACCATTGCTTTAGAAAACACCTGGCGTCTTTCGTTAAGCAGCTGGCGTCTTTTCGTTTTGCTTTAGAAACATCTGGCGTCTTTTCGTTTTGCTTTTAGAAAACATCTGGCGTCTTTCGTTGGTTTATTTCATCAATCAACGGCGTTTTGAACAAAATTTTTATTGTTTAATCACGCACAGGAGAAATGCCAATGGCTGCTAATGGGGGAATGAGAGACAGAAGAATTCGGCTTTTAGTTAACGCGCACGCTGCGAATTTTTTATTGTTCAACAACGCACAGGAGAAATCTCCCACCGGCACCACCTTGGAGGTCAAAGCGTAAGACTGGTTACGCACTACGACGAGGGACGAACGAGTGCCGCTTTAAGGGAGCTTCGCCCTTAAAAGTGTCACTTTGGTGAGCGCCAAACGCTTGTCCTGGGTTTTCTTGTCGACAAGGAAGGCATCCGTCCGACCCTCAGAAGGTTGCCGCCGTCCGTGACTTCGAGCGACCGAAGACGGTGAAAGACCTCCGCAGCTTCCTTGGCCTGTGCTCGTATTTCCGCCGTTTCATCAAGGACTTCGCACGTCTAGCTCATCCACTCACGTCGCTGCTCCACAAGGACAAACCCTTCGCATGGACTGCTGAGTGCGAGTCTGCGTTCAGCGAGCTAAAGTTTTTACTGACCTCTGCTCCAATTTTACGCCATTTTGATCCCGAGGCACCAACTGAGCTACACACCGATGCTAGTGGTGTGTGCATTGGAGCGGTACTTGCACACATACATCGTGGACGCCAACAAGTCATCGCCTATGCAAGCCGCACACTAATCAAGGCAGAACGGAGCTATACCGTCACCAAAATGGAATGCCTCGCGGTAGTATTTGCCATTCAGAAGTTTCGACCATACCTGTACGGCCGCCCCTTCAGGATAGTCACCGATCACCATTCACTTTGCTGGTTGGTTCGACTACGAGACCCCACCAGCCGGTTAGCTCGCTGGGCATTGCGGCTACAAGAATACGACTTCTCTGTCACGTACAAGAGCGGTCGCTGTCACACCGATGCTGACTTTTTATCTAGACTTTCGTCAGCAACCGCCAGAGATGGGGAAGATGACTTGGACGAATATCTTTTGTGATATCCACGGAGTTTCCCGATGCCGCGGCCTTCAAGCGTGAACAGGAACTTGACCTTCCCTTATCGACTGTTCTTGATGCCGCTCGGTCAGCAGGACGGAGTTCGCCTTTCAAGATAACCGCTGGTTTACTGTACAAGAAGAACTATAGCGCTGAAGGTGCTCCACTTCTCCTCGTCGTGCCCCAGAACCTTAGACCCCAAATCCTTCGCGCCATGCACGATGACATCACATCAGGTCATCTAGGCTTTGCTCGGACGCTGCACCGAGTGCGTCAGCGTTTCTACTGGCCCAAGCTCTGGAAAACGACAAAACAGTACGTTGCCAGCTGTGCTATTTGCCAACGTCACAAACAACCAACAATGCCTACGGAGGGTGCCTTGCAGCCCGTTAAGCCGCCAACCTTTACCTTTGAAAAGATCGGCATTGACTTGCTTGGCCCCTTCCCTAAGTCATCTACCGGATGTCGCTGAATAATAGTGTGGACTACCTGACGCGATATACTGAGACGGCAGCACTCGTTTCTGCCACAGCAGCTGACGTATCCTTTTTTCCTGCTGCACTCTATCATTCTTCGTCATGGTGCTCCACGTGTTGTGATTAGTGACCGGGGACGGCAGTTTACAGCTGATGTTGTTGAAGAACTATTGCGTCTCTGTGGGTCTGACTATCGGCACTCGTCACCTTACCATCCTCAAACAAACGGCCTGACTGAGCGCACGAATCGCACCTTGACCAACATGCTTGCCATGTACGTCTCCAATGACCACAAAAATTGGGACTCTGTTTTACCATTTGTTACGTACGCATACAACACGGCAAAGCACGATGTCACCGGGTATGCTCCTTTCTTCTTGGTCGACGCTCGCCATCCCCAAAGCTTTATCGACACGATGCTTCCCTGGTCTCCACATGAAGACTCTCAGTAGCCCGCATTTTGTGTCGCGCCGAGGAAGCTCGTCGATTGGCTCGCCTCAGGACTATTTCTTCACAAGACTGAGCCAAAACTCGTTATGACGCTAGACACACGTCTGTCACATTTGCCCCTGGAGACTTTGTTTTGCTTTGGACGCCTGTGCGAAAGAAAGGATTGTACGCTGTTTTTGTCCCGGTATAGCGGACCTTACGTCATATTGAGACGTTTGAGTGACGTCAAGTTCGTCATCGCCAAAGTGACATCTGACAACCGCCGGTCACGTCGAACCCAACCAGTGCACGTTGCCCGGTTGAAGCATTATTATCATCGGGCTACATAACTCGCTCGGAGAGCTTAGTCTCCACCCGGAGAAATTGTCACGCTGCAGCAGCTCGCTGAAGCCAAGGGGAAGAGGACGAAGAAGTGAGCAGCGAGCCGTGGTGGGGCTGACCGTCCTGTCCCTAATTGCACTGCGCTACGCATCTTTCACTTCTCTCACTCTGTAAATAAATCCATTCCATCGTTACAATATGTAATGTTATCAACTTAGATAGCCAGCACTGACCACAACTGACGTTTCGCCAACGTTACGCCTGTATAGGGACTCTTTACAAATCAGTTTCGAGACCTGGTGTTTCTCTGTAGTAGAATACTTCATTGCCACGCATAGTGATCGGGTTCCATTCCTGCTGGGACCCTGATATTTATTTTTTGCATTCATCGGGACAACGCTGCCGTTTTAGGGGGCGAAGCTTCTTAGGTTGTGGGTCTGTCCGTCCTCTGTAGTATGTAGTAGTAGTAGTAGGTAGCCACGTATAGTGGGATGTACCCACTCCACGTGATAAAGATGACGATGACGCCTGATTAGACCTGTGCGCCGGTGCCTAAATCGCCGGCGGCGGCGCGCCGGTGTTTCCACCTCCGGCGGCGGCGCGTCAACGGCGCGGAGTTCATCCGATCGGCGGCGGCGCGGCGCGGTTGGGGGGGGGGGGTTGGGGGGGGTAGACTCGCGAATTGATGGGGCGAGAAATTTGTCCCTTGACTTCGGAAAAAAGAACCTGTTTCCACGGAAGGGCGAAGCAGTGAATGCGATAATAACATGTAGTAGTGTTATAACGAGCTAAGGCTAGCAGCTAACTCCTTTTCACCCAATCTCGCGAAACAGGAAAACGCTGGTGTAAGGAAATGCGGCCGCTTCCGCAGGGAAGCAGTTTTCATGCAGTTTGTCGTACCAGCGCTCACAGCACGAAACGGTGAGATCAGAGCGCCCAGTACTATGCGAGTCGTTTGTTAATGCCTGCCGAGACCCAGTTTCATTCGACGTAGCATACTTACACCACTTGGCTATTACCACAGGTCACTTTATCACGTTTATATGGATACCGGTTCATTGTGATATTCTGGCCAATGAAAAAGGCAGATCAAGCAGCACGCAAAGCTTTTCAACACCAAAATTATAGGCGAACATATTTCACCAAATCGGATGCTTCTCAGCTGGTTAGAAGACTTGCTTTTGAAGAAAATAAGAGGCTCTGGAACCTTCCGACACATCATTATGCATTCCTCCACTCTATCGACCTGCATCTCAGAACAGGACTCCCATTCATAATTCCTACACATCTGGAAACCCTATACCATCGTCTTCGTCTAAACACTGCCTATGGAAACAGCTTACGGTACCGCTTCGGTCAAGCAGCAAGTCCGTGTTGCAACAACTGTGGCTCCATCGAAACTGTGCAACATATTTTATTTGATTGTCGAGCGTATGCTAATGAGCGAGCGCTCTATGAACATTACATGCATTCGATAACCCAAAGAACTTTCTCATTTGACCGTGTATTAGGCCCTTTTGCCGGCCTCACGCTACAGAGGCGTGCGATGAAACTTTTATTCACGCATTTGGACAGTATCGTCAGCTCGACAAACTTTAGCTCTACCTTGAAACCACGCAATGAGAGACTTTACCAACGCACGTCGCCGCCTAATAGACAAAAGAACGAGCCTGACTTATTTCTCATTTTTTATTCAATTTTAACGTCTTATCTCATTTCCCCCTCCTCTCTCTCTCTATCTCCCTACTTTCAGTCCCCCATCCCCTCCCCCCACGCAGAGTAGCAAGTCAGCGATTTGCATATGCGGGCTAAATGCTCTGCTTTTCATTAAAGAGTTCTATCTCTCTCTCCTGCCGAGATAGCGCGCGCGCCAGCGCTCGCGACCATGCCCTTATAGTCAATGCTCACAGTTGCGGCTCGAGCCACGTAGCCCTTCTACCCCGGCGTCCCTTCAAACTCCTTCGTCAAGCGAATGACGGACAAGGCGCTTCCTTTCTGGCTGAGGAGCACTGAACGGCAGCCCTCACACGCGCTGTGATGTTATCGCATACGCCCTCCGTGCGACGGAGATGGGCAGCTTGTTTCATCTATGCTTTAGCCGTGTTCCTCGCAGCGCTCGCGAGTTTTTACTCGCGGGTACAGGATACGATGCGCGTAGAAAAGTTAATGACTCGGACTTTATACGGAACATGACGGCGACGATGAAAACCTGTACAGAGTTTCCGTGTAATTGTTAGCGCAATCAAAAGGTATACAAAAACCGCAGAATGGGCTGGTCTTTTTTCTGGAGAACTGCATCGTCTTCACTGTAAAGAGTTCATCCGTTGGAAGAATGAAATATTCCGGCGCCTCTTCCATTGGTTTCGTTCTCGCTTTTGCTACAATTCTTATTCTTCATAAAGCACGTGTGCAATGTTAGCGCTAAGCGTTGAGCCTATGGGATTTCGAGCTTCTCGGCTACACGCGGTTACTTCTGCTAGCGCAATCGGAAACTCACAAAATGGAGCGAAATAAGTTCATCGCGCACAATACTCATGCGAGTAGACGAACAACGGGTGGCCGAATGCATGACAAAGCAGGGTAGGAGACACTTCCTTCAGGTTTGGCACCACTAGCGCCAAACCTGAAGGAAGTGGGGATCTCGGCAGCCTTGTTTGTTTCTCTCCAGTTCTATCTTTCATTCTTCATCTTTTTTTTTTTATTTTTTCTCTGTTTCCACTTGCTCTGTCTTCTTTTTTTTTTCTCTGTTGATCTATTTCTTTCTCTTTCTCGTTCTTCCTATTTTTCGTCTTATATTTTTTTTCTTTCTTTTTCCTCTTTCTATTTTTTTAGCTTGCTTCCTTTTTTTCCCTATTTTTATACGTGGTTTTGCCTGTGTTACGCCAAGCGACGACAGCATACGACAGCCCGGCCCCTAAAGTTATCCGCACCTAATATCATCAAGGCGCTCGAATGACAAGAGGAAGACTTCTTGGCCCGAACGCACCCTAAGTATCCTACTGATAGCTATGCTAAACGTTGTTTTTGCCTGCGTTTCTCCTAGGAAATACAGCATACGATGAGAGTATACGGCAGCACGAGCCCTTAAAGTGCTCCGCACTTAAAATACTTATCGGCGCTTTCACAGTCTCTTGCACGTCATGGTCTACGTGAGAGATAACTGGTCATTCTCTTGACTTCACTCTTTTGTCTGTATGTTCAAGTCGTGTCGTTTTATTATGAATACCTACAAACTAGCTCAAATATCGGTTATTCTAAGTTTTTCATTGCCGGTACTTCTCTATTTATTGATCGACTTACTCTAGTAAAAATGAAAGGAAAAAGTGCATAAACCCATACATATATATTATTTATCTTTTTTATTCACAATGTAGTAGGTCCAAGACTCCACGAATATGCTATCCAGCAAGTTGGATCATTGTCCTTCAAGGCTGGAGAACTCTGCAGCGTTGAGAGAAAGATTATTTCCGGGGAGCTATTCTCAATGTGTCCATCTAAAGGCGATGATCACAGTCCGTTTTGGGCACTGCGCATTCACTTAATCAAAAAGGCAGTGAGCCGTGATGTTTGCTCTTCACCACGTCGATGCACCGAACCCGCCAGCACATTCCCAGCGTAGCAAGAAATTGCACGAAATGTGCAGAAACACGAACTCGTCAAGTATTAACTTGCGTATGAATGTGTCCCAGATGTTTGAAAACGATGCAGGGAATGCGTACCGATCTTCGCAGGTGCGTTAGACGGGTGACCGCATTAGACCTAATTTGATAGCTTACGCGATCAGAATTTATGTACGGCCTCCAACATGTACGCCCAAAAGCGGATGTCTGGGCGCCATGTTCGTTGCGTTGAAGTGCATTCCGCCCCTCTCACTAGTGTCGAGAGTTCGGAAAGCTTCGTCACATCAAAAGGACGTTGAAGATGAATAACCGGAAAGAGAGGGCGCGCTGCTGGCCGAGCTCCTGCCGATCAGCGGCGGCTGAAATGGAGAGTCCATTGTCTGGACAGATCGAGAAAAGCTCCCCCGGTGAAGTCATGCATTTTATGTGCAGATTCCTAGTTCGGGTTAAAATAAAAGACTAACGGCGGCGCGCCGCAATTATTGCGCGGCGGCGGCGGCGGCGCGGTCACCCTCGAAATTCGGCGGCGGCGCGAACGGCGTGAGCAAAAATAGGCGGCGGCGGCGGCGCGGCGCGGCGGCGCACAGCTCTACGCCTGATGACCATGAAGAATAAGCGCGTTCCAGTATAGTGGAATGTAGCCACTACACGTGATAACGATGACGATGACGATGACGCTGATGACCATGAAGTATAAGCGCGTTTCAGACCACACATTCTCTTTCTGCCATGGATGAAAACGACCGTGAACCCGCTCTCGCCCTCGAAAGGCAAAACGGCAACGCCGACAACAAACGTTCCCCTGAGCTTAACGTCATATAAGAGGAAAACAAAATCAGGAAAACCCCCCTCCTTGTGGTCCGTAGTGCTCTTGAACAAAATCATCTTCTACCCCATATGTAAATAATAAAACATTGTGTATATACTTTATCAATATGTAAATAATGAAACATTGTGTATATACTGTATGTATAATCACACCACACCCCCGCGTTTGTGTGTCAGGTCTTTGTATGATGATCGAGTGGGCAAAATTTGCGGGGATTGACGGTTTACCAGATTACCTCCGGAGCTTCGCCCACTCATCATCATTCACTTCGTGGATATGGCGTGATTTTTTTTCTCTTAACGCTATCGCATTTAAATTACCAATGTCTGTTCTCGCCGTTCCTGGGATAATATAAACTGCGAAGCACCTGTGGCGCATACCCGCATACCGTGGCCTGTTGTATGCGGCTATATGGCACGCGCATCTGTAGGAAAGCGTTTGACGACGTACTAGCTAATTCTCAAGTACTAGCTCTTCCTCGGTTGCGTTGTCCGTCATACTTTCTACTCACCAGGGAAATCCCCTGGACAATCTTTTTCAAAAAGTGGAAGCGAGCATAGGGTGCGCCATGTGGCGGGTGTACACATCATTGCGTGCTGCGCCGCGAAAAGGCTCCAGTGGCCTCTCTTGCAGGGGGGACCCGTCTAACCATCGAAGGCACCCCAATCCCTTGAGAGACTGCAGTGACCTACCTTGGGCTTCGCATCGACCATCGACTGTCCTGGGCTCCCGCCATCAAGAAGGCCATGGGTATGGTGAGGAGAATTCATAGGGCGGTGAAAGGCATCTTCGTCAGCGGCCGCCGCTGCTCACCATCCTGGGCTCCACGTCTTTACGCAGCTGCAGCAACTTCGAGGCTTCTGTACGCATTCCCTGTGGTGGCACTCCCTCCGCGGCTTCTGGAGCACCTCGAGCTGTTGCATAGGGCTTCATTCAGTGTCTCCTCGGCCTGCCGCGGTCCTCGCAAGTAGCAGCAACCCTGGCAGAGGCGGGTGTCTGGCCTCTCTCCCTGCTCGTACAGCAACGTGGTCTACTGCACATATACTGCACATATCAATAACCGAACTTATCCAGCGAGCTTTGTAATCCTACAACACTGCTCCAGGGATGTGATACTTGGAATGGACTTCCTGAGCGACCACGGCGCCGTCATCGACCAGAGGTCTGAGTCGATAACACTAACCTCAGAAAAAGCGATCCTGCCCCACGCGGGCAGGCGCGTGGGCAAGCGATTGCCCACGCGCCTGATGGACGCCCCCTGCTTTCCCGGCTGCAAAGCTGACCAACATCTCGGATGGGCGAGCTGCTACAGGTCTACCGGGAATCTGTGGGACCGGTGCCTCCAGCCATACTTCCTCCTCCAACAACGGAGAAACCACTGGCTGTCATTACCGGTCTGCGAGGACTCTCCAAGCGTCGCTCACCCACGTGCCTTATAATAATATAATAATATCTGGGGTTTTACGTCCCAAAACAACGATATGATTATGAGAGACGCCGTAGTGGAGCGCTCCGGAAATTTTCACCATCTTGTGTTCTTTAACGTGCACTGGCATCGCAGAGTACACGAGCCTCTACTATTTCGCCTCCATCGAAATGTGACCGCCGCGGCCGGGATCGAACCCGCGACCTTCGGGTCAGCAGCCGAGCACCGTAGCCACTGTTCCACCGAGGCGGACAGCCCACCTGCGCTCTCCAACAGGCGTCTACCTCCAAGCTAGAGGAAGAGCTGGCTGGAAGGCTTATTGCTTACACGGACGGCTCCGTCCTCCCAGACACAGGCTCAGCCACAGCTTCCTGCGTAATGCCAGCCCTTGGTCGGATGGCCTCCTGTCGTGTCCCCTTCGCGGCCTGATCTACCGCCGCAGAGACGGCCCGTCTCCACTTGGCCGTTGACCTCCTGGCGGCAGACACCCAATGTGCCCCGTGGCTGTCGCGTGCGACTCAAGAGCCGCGTTTCTGGCCATGGCGAAAACAGGTTGGGCAGGCTTCGGAACGCAACTGCTCGTCACCAAGCTGCATGCCCTGCTTGCCAGTGGCGTCGATGTTTCTCTGCACTGGGTCCCATCTCATGTGGGAATCCAGGGCAATGAGCAGGCAAACGCGCTGGCGAAAGAAGCGCATCACTCTACCGTCTCTGTGTGCCGTGCTGAGGTCGCCTCCACACTTTTCGAGGCTCACATTGAGACGGCTACTACTACGCTGCCACCCCGACGATCGTGTAGCCAGGATGGAACCACCGACCCGGCTGCCTGACCGGGGTCTCGGTAGGGGGGAGGTCCCTTCTACTGCGTTTACGCATTGGCTGCTCCTGACCTGCGGCCCGGAGTCATCGTCTTGACAGAGCCTCGTCCCCTGCGTGCACTGCGTGCGGGACGGACGAAACCATTGAACACCTCTTGTGTGTACGCCTAGCGCTTCAAGCACAACGAGCTACCTTACTCGCCACACTCCGTCGCCAGGGTCTACCCGCGGCTACACAGACGGGCCCTCCTGTTCCCTGCACGGCACCACACCCAGGTCTTCAAGGCGGTTCTTCGCTTCCCTTGGGGACACTGGACTGGACAACCGGCTATAAAAGCCGCCCGCCACGTCCTCGGTCATGGACGTCATTTCTCCCCCCTTTTTTTCTCCCTTCTTTTCCTCTCTTTTTCCACATCTTTAATACCCTCTCTCCATTCCGCTACAGGCACTGAGCCGTGCTCCCAACTAAGGCTGCAGAAGTTGCGTCTTTTCTTTTCCTCACCCTCTCCTCCTCACCATAGTATATATATCTCTGTGGTGACTGTGGGGAGGGGGGGTGCCTATCAAGTACTGCTAAAGGCTCACGCCATAATTCATATATGTGTTGCGCAGTGTTGTACGGAACGTCTTTGGAAGGAACGACGTTCCAGGAACTAGTTCCATTTGGGAGGAACGGAGGAACGCCACCGTTTCATTCAGGGTCGGTGGAACTGTAACGGTAACGCGTTACGTCTACGACGGAACGGCAGGAGGATCGGCGTTCCTTCTGTAAATGTTTCACGCCATTCAACAGGCGCGCGCACGTACGCAGAACAACATGCATGACAGGGCGGACGGCCGACCGCATCAGGCACGTGGCTATGCTGCATCCTGGTTTTGACTTCAAGGCCCCCGCCAGGGGCGCAGGGAAGCGCGCGACGCCGAGACCAGCCGCGCGCGGAAGGGACAGTTGATTTTTTTACAGCAGAGCTGCTATGCTCCAGGTTTGCCGTATCATCACCCAGCCCACGCTCTCTCCATCCTCTTTCTCTTCTGCTTCACTCCCAGAACACGTTCACTGATTTGTCCGGCGTGGGATGCAATAACTCCAATGGGCGTGATAACGAGTAAAGAGAGAGTGAAAGAAAGAGATGTAGAGAAAGAGAAAGAACGAAATTCTTGGCGAAAAAAATTCGCGGCAAGGCGAGATTCGAAATCGCCTATCCACGATCCGAAGGTGAGCGCCGCAACCACTTCGCTATCCCGCTTTTCTTTTGTTTTCTCTTTCGTGGTATATATTTGTCATAGGAATAGCACATTGAACTGATATGTTCAATCTGTTCGTATCGCGGCTCAACGAGGAACACATAGCACTAAAATATCATCATTCATTCTAGAGCGAGTATATCAAGTAACGGCATTTTCCAATCTACACTACAACGGCGGTAAGGATGTGCAAGCACCTCACCAATGCAAATACCATTCTGGCGGCAAATGGATATCGCTATCGCGTTCAACTCTTGAAAGCGAAGATTAAGGGTCCCCCCAATTTTTTGGCTATGAGTTTCTCTGCAACATGCGCGCACGCTATCAGAGTGTAGCGTAGCTTTGTGTGGTATAGTATAGCAAGGGGCTGGGAAAGGGTAGTGGGGGTGATGAGGAGGGAAAAGATGGAAGAACGAGTATAAAACGAGACAGATAGGGACAAAGGAAGAGAGATATAGAAAGCAAGGTAGAAAGAGAGAGAAATAAAGATGTATAAAGAAAGAGAAACACAAAAATAGAGAGGAAGAAAGAGAAGAAAGAGAGTAGAAGACAGATAAACGTAAAGGGAAATAAGAAATATGTAGGCCGACAATGAACACGAGACTTCACTGATTTGCAAATGTGTATCCTGTACATTATTTTGTACTCACATTTAAATATTGAATCAGAACTCTTTAAACGCCTAAACAGGGTGTGTGACCGGGCTAGTTGGTATTCCATGGCGACGTTAACAGCGCGTGAGACTCACAAGGACAAGGAACCGACGAGGACTAGCTCTGACTTAAAAATTAAATTTATTAACACGAACATTATAACGCCTAAGTATGGTCCATTTCGATGCGGTTTCCCTGTGCAAGAAATGTAATTATATTGCTGCATGGGTAGAGATTTCTATTTGAATATCTGAAGCGCAGTATCTTGACTGCACCTTTGAAGACCGACTTGGAAAGTGCCACATGTGTGGGACTTGAAATTGACGAGCACGCAAGCTGCAGTTAGACATGCTTGTAGTATGGCCGGTGGTGTTTAAAATTTCGACTCGGAGCGTTTATTTAGATTCCTTTTACCTAAGTATAACCTGCTGTCGGCGATGACAAATTCCTATAATATATGTACCTTCATGTGAGCTTTAAGTTCCTGACTTTATTTCGCTTCAGGATTATGTGACACTATATTTTTATATAAAAAAGTCAAATATAACGTTAATGTATTGGCACGTTCATTTCGCATTACAGGAACTTGTAACGGGAACTCGTTCTAAAATTTGAAAGGAACGAACTTTCGTTCCTGTGGTAAAGGAACGTGTACAACACTGGGGTCGCGGCAGCTGCGTCGCTACATATCACTGCAGTAGTTGTTTTAGTGACTGTTAACTTACGCATGCGCTCGCGCTGCTCAGATGGCAATTTAGATTTATAGTTCCGTTCTTCTTTGAAATGCGAATGCATTTCAAAGAAGAGAAAAGAAAGTCGGGCTATGTCAGGCATCCGGCGTTGTCCGCGCGCCTCTCCGCTATCACTCCCTCTCTCATAGCAACAGCTGCGGGCGCGCGCTCTTATCCTCGCCCCTAGCAACCAGAGCAGGTGGTGCCGGTGGAGTGGCGGAGAGTGAGTGGAGAGGAGGAGCGCGCTCTGGTGTGGGAGGCGCTCGCATCGCGGGAGCTCGGCGGAGCTCCCACGTGTGTGGAGAGAGTGTAGGAGAGGGTAGGTGCAGTGCATCGCCGCTCCTTCTCTCGCCGTTCGCTCTCTCTCCTCCCTGCGCCCCACTCTCGACCGTTCGCTGGCTGGGTGCCTCTCAAGGCGATGGCAGAAGTCGGTGAAGGCGAATTTCTGACGGCAACGGTACCCCTAGCAAGTAATTTACGCCATTAAAATTGCTACGCCATGTACTCTCCGCGCAAGAAATGCATTCGCATTTCCTCACGATTCCCTTCGGGGAGGTGGGGGCATTTTTTTTCTTTATCGTTACTTATTACACGCGTGTCTGAACAGCTCAAGATCGTACCTAATACTAGCGATGCCTATATCCCTTGTGTCAAGACGTCCATAACATCTCAAGCTACATTGTTGCTATTTACATTGCCACTTGGACAATTTCAAAGAACAGTCCTTCATTAGAAAAGCAGTGCACGCCATTACATAAACTGCGCATACTTTTTATACAAATGCCTTATACATGGCGTTTCTTTTGTAAAAGAGTCAACTCAATTTTAAGTGAACTGAGAAAAACGCAGCTCTTTCGCACTGACCACGGTGGTTGAATAGGAGATGTGGGCGAACGGCACCGCTTCGCCAAGGTGCCACGCGGTGCACTTAAGTTCTCGAGTTGCCGCCACTTCTCCGCAAGATGGCAGCAGCTCCAGTGCGCTTGAAAGTACGTAGTTGGCGTGCGTCGCAAGCATTCCAACTGCATTTTCATTGTGTCTCTGACTTATGAAAAAGACCTTCGCGCGGTAGTGCCGTACACCATAGAGGTCTTGAATAATACTGAAGAGTTACCGTCGCTTAGAACGGGCTTTTCCCGCGGATTTCGCGCTTGCAGGACGACGCAGGCGAGCTGTTTATTTCGCTGGTATTGGATTAGTTTATTTCGCTATTTTACTGGGTGCAGATTGGTTCTGTGAAGTATGAGGTGATTGGTCATCATTTCCAAGTGAATCACCTGTTTTCTCTTGTTAAAAAAATAATATGAAAGCCGTTGTGAGCATGCGAAGCACTGCAGAAACAGTATTTAGCGTCTTAAGGACTACTGTCGTGTTAGCATCCATATATATATATATATATATATATATATATATATATATATATATATATATATATATATATATATATATATATATATATATATATATATATATATATATATATATATAGATATGGCTTTTTTTTCTAAAAGAGCCAAATGCACTGTAACTGAAACTTAGAAAAACGCACTTTTTTTGCTATTGAAAATATGCAGGAGCCTGCTGCAACAATTTTTTACTAGTGTGTTCCTGTACCCTAAATATCTCCAATCCATATTGTGGTTAAAATCTATACAGCCCACTCTCTTCGTTATTGAGGAGTAAAATTTGTATTTGATTCTCATAGATTAAAACATTCCATTTGAGCCTCGTAAAAGAAATCTAAAACGTTTCTAATGTACGGTATAGCAGTATTTTTCGATAAAATTAACATCATCCGTGTGCTTCCGTCGGGCGTAATGGGCGTAATGGCGATGGCTCGACTTGAAGGGCGAGAGGTAGTTCTTGGGCAAAAGGCGCACTATTCTGGAATTTCGGCAACGTTTTCTTGTTCTTGGCATTTATTGAAGACCTTGAAAAGTGCCCCAGCTCTTCTTCTTTTCTGCGCTTGTTTCGGATCACTTCTTGTTCTTCAAGGAATAGATCTGTGCCCAATATCTTCATCTCATATGTCATTTATTTCAAATATACCATCTTGGAGTCAAAGAAGGACATAATACTGTTGCACTAAACTCGAAAAGAAACACTAAGAGGCAAAAAGAAGTAGGAAAATCGGCCTCTTACTATTTATATTCGAGTTCTACCCCACAACAGCATGTCCTTCAGTAAGTTCCAACTCGCCCTAAAAAACTAATTGTGGAACGTAGACGTGATAGCAAGGCAACCAGGACACAAATGAAACACATTGGATGCTATCATGTTGGTTGTTTTCGTCACGGTTGTTGACGCAGCACTGGTTTATTGAATGTGGCTCGTTTTGATTGAAACAGAGGCAGCCTTTGGCTCATTTTTTTTAATTAGAAACTGCTTTTCTGAGTTCACTTTACAATCAGGAATCACCCCATTTTAATTCCAACTGTTATAGAAACTTTAGGATACTTAGGCGAGCTTTACGCTCCTGTGAAATTCAGCAGCATAGTTTCGCTTTCTCCATTTGGCTCTTTTTGACAACCCCCCCCCCCCACACACACGCATATATATATATATATATATATATATATATATATATATATATATATATATATATATATATATATATAATTTCACACAATCACGTGCTTTCGTTGGTGCCGGCCTTTTTTTCCATTGGCGCAATAGGGATTACTAAATTTGAAAACGGATTGGTTTTTCCTGGCAGCAGGCGCGCTGTTCAGGACTTACAGGAGTGTTGTTTGCAGTTCTTGGCATCTATTGAAGGCCAAAGAAAAAATCACGCCATATCCACGAAGTGAATGATGATGAGTGGGCGAAGCTCGATCGTTTTCATCCATGGCAGAAAGAGAATGTGTGGTCTGGAACGCGCTTATACTTCATGGTGATCAGCGTCATCGTCATCGTTGTTACGTGTAGTGGGTACGTTCCACTATACTGGAACCCGCTTATACTTCATCTTTATCACGTGTAGTGGGTACATTCCACTATACTATACTGGAACGCGCTTATACGTCATCATTATCACGTGTAGTGGGTACATTCCATTATACTGCGTCATCTTCATCTTTATCACGTGGAGTGGGTACATTCCACTATACGTGGCTATCTACCTACCTACCTACCTACCTACTACTACTACTACTACTACTACTACTACTACTACCAGGGGGCAGAAACTCCCTATACCTCCCATGTGTCGCGCTCTCGCATGCTGATACGCAGCGGCAGCGCCGCTTTTACTACTGGCGGCTGCCGGGCATCCAACTAGAAATAAATCACAAACAGAACATTTCTTTCATGACGTCACTGCTGAGGTCACCAAATAGAGGGAAAGGGCGCATAACTGAGAGGAGGAGGGTTGCCGGGGAAGCTATCCTTTCCCACTTCGCATGCAAGCGGGATGTGTTCGTGCCCTCTTTCAGGTGCGCTGGCCGCTTGGGCGACGCGGCCATTCGTAAAATTTCGTTAAAATTTTTAAAATTTAGTTCGTGTGTTCTGAAGCGGGGAAACTTAAGCGGACCGATTGCTCAGTAAGACAAAACTCGATCGACACAAATAAAATTATTTTTTATTGCATGTTTAAAATTATTTTTATTGCGACACCGGGTACGCTGTCGTCTTGACCATTAGTCTAGCGACACTGCACTTATGTCAGTAGAGTCAGGCTTGCAGAGAACTGGGTTTACTCATGTTGTCATGCAAAATTAATAACTGCTGAAATAATGGGCCCAAATACTTGTGCTCACCCGATGCCACTGGGAAACCTGAAATACCTTCGTGGAACTGGAAATCGCCGGGTTAACACACTGCAGAGCTGCGAAAAACATGTGACGCCCGATTTGGCCATCTTCGTCTTATGCATGGTTGTCTTGCTCGGCGTAGCTCACGGCGGCGACCACTCACTATATGCTGACGACAGTACAATTTGGACTAACACCGGCTCCCCAGCGCAAATCGAAGAACGCCTACAAAAGGCTGCCCTTCTGGTAGATACCTACGCTGCTTCGTGCGGCCGCGAATGCTCTCCAGCTAAATCGGCTCTTCTCTCGGTCTCCCGCTTACCTCCTCCCCAGATTTTTCTTCCGTCTGGTCCCGTCCCGTCGGTCGAAAACATTCGAATTCTTGGGCTTCATCTCACATCATCCTTGGATCCCAAGGGCACAATCGCAGGCCTCCGACGCACCAGCGAACAGGTGAGCCGTATCATACGGCGGGTCTCAACCAAGCGCGGCGGCCTCCGCGGGGCCCAGTCCCTGCGGTTGGCCCATGCGTTTGTGACCAGTCGCGTCCTCTACGCCTCGCCTTATCTTCGCCTGCGTCGTCACCGCGAGCACCAGCTGGACGTCCTCCTTCGTTCAGTCTACAAACGGGCTCTCGACCTTCCCATTGCCACCTCCAACAGCCTATTCGCGGCACTGGGGGTGCATAACTCCTTTGCAGAGCTGCGGGAAGCTCATCGCGTTAGCCAAATCAATCGTCTGTCGCAGACGCCTTCAGGGCGCCGTCTGCTGCACAGGCTCGGCCTCAACGCGATCTCTGACCACCAGGACACTCTGACCCCCGTACCGGAACTCTGGCGTCAAAAACTATGGGTGGAACCACTACCCCGCAACATGAATCCCGAGCTACATTCCGGCCGTAGACTAGCACGCTCCGCGGCACTTCATGCGCGACACTCCGATCGCCCTGGCGTTTTCTACGTGGACGTCTCGGGCCCCTCCCCCTCGGGTCACTTCACGGCCGCCGTGATTACAGAGGGAAACCACGTTGATGGCCTCTCCTTTAGAGCCGACACTGCAACGCAAGCAGAGGAGTTTGCCATTGCTTTGGCCGCCTCGCATCCCACCTCACGCATTATCTTGACGGACTCGCGCTCGGCCTGTTCCCAATACCTTCAGGGTTCTATCGCCCCGCTGGCGACTCACCTGCTTTGGGCAGCCTCTTGGCGCTTTAACCCTCACTCCATTCGCATAGTATGGACCCCAGGCCACTCTGGCCTGCCCGGCAACGAGGCGGCGAATGCCGCTGCCCGCGCTTCTCTCATCCGGGCCGCTGCCCCTCTATGTCCCGAGACGGAATCTGGCAATACGAACCTGACGCGCTTCCGCGAAATTCTGGCCTATTACCGGGATTCGCGCCGCCTCTACCCGGACCCCGCACGTGGTCTGGAGAAAGCAGACGAACGACTACTACGCCGCCTCCAGACGAACACCTACCTCAGTCCGGCGATCGCCAGGCACTTTTTGCCGGAAATCAATGGCACCTGCTCGACCTGTCAGGTCCTGGCCGACACCTACCACGTCCTCGCTTCATGCCCTGCCAACCCACTTCCTGTTTCATCCCCCCTTTCCCATCCCAACTAAAGAGGCTTGGGAGGAGTACCTGCTCGGCTGCTCTACCTTGGATGTTCAACGCTCCTTGGTGAGGCGCGCTCGGGCAGCGGCCTGCTCCATTGGCGTCCCGGAATAGGGTCTGGCCACTCAAGCTTGCAGCAACTCTTTGGTTTATTTTCAGAAATAAAAAATGTTTAACACCACCACCACCGTTCTCTGCACGCCACAACTTTCTGTTTTATCTTTCCCGTACTTGGCACGCCAACCGAGCAAGATAACTGACCGCGATCCAACGTGTGATATCGCTGAGCGAGTGGCAAGGAGGACCGGAGGCAAGCGCTACGAATTCAAGTCAACCACTTCCCGCGCTTCGCCTGATTCAAAATTCACAAAATAAGAAACAAAACAGGACAAATGAGCGAAATAAGAGTTGTTTACAGTGAAATCAAATTTCTTTATTCGTAAAAACTCACGAAAGCAAATAAATGCGAACATCACATCAACCTCACTTCGATCAACCAGATCTTACGATGCCCGGCAACCGCTATGAGCGTGCATGTTCCTTGAAACCGAAACTAGCGCTGAGTTTCCGGGGCCTGCTACTACTACTACAGAGGAGGGACAGACCCACACCCTTAGGGAGCTTCGCCCCTAAAATGCTTCAGCTGTTTTAACACGAAAGTGTTTTATGCCGGGGTCCACCGTGGCTCCACTGACGTATTTTCGTCATGGATATGACATTGCAAAAGACACACTAACAGATGGCAAAGAAAGAAATTTACAAGAAAAAAATTACATCATCTCCCGCTAAAGGGAACCATGTGTAGATGTGAAGCAGCAGGCGCTAACGCTTACACTGGCGGCGGCGTTGACGCTGGCGCTCATCGCAGCGTTGCGCAGGAGAGAAAACTGGGGAGGCGCAAAGCAGGCAGTGATGGAGCAGTTTTTCCTACTGGAACATGCCAATCGCTGCTAATGGGCAATGAGAGACAGAAGACTCCGACTGGACACAGAGACCCGCACTCCGCTTTTAGTTAACGCGCACGCTGCGAATTTTTATTGTTCAACAACGCACAAGAAGAAATCTCCCCACCGGCACCACCTTGGAGGTCAAGATCCATTGCTATATATACGGGATGGCCAGTGAACGGTTGTGCAGCGCGAGCAGTCGGTTTTTTCAACCAAGAAACTCGCTAGCAGACGCTGCCTGCGTCGGCGTCGCGAGGCGAGAGAGGGAAGAGTGTAGGAGAGAGAGGGGGGTGACACGCATGCGCAGTGGGAGTGTGAACGCCGTGGGCAGGGATGCGTAGAGGAGAGAGGGGGGAGCGTAGGAGAGGAGAGAGAGGGGGGACGCGCATGCGCAGGGGGAGTTAGACGCCGCGGGCAGGGATGGAGAGGGGGGGGAGTGTAAGAGGGGAGAGAGGGAAGGGAGGCGCATGCGCAGTGTGGGTGTTGTTGCCGCGGGGAGGGATGCCTAGAGGAGAGAGAGGGGGAGAGGAGGTTTTTTTATTTTTATTTTTTTAAAACTGTTTGCGCATGCGCAGTAAGGGTGGGCACGCGGCACACCACCACCACCACCACCACCACCACCGGATTAAGCTTCGCCATAAGATGCTTCACATCTAAAACTACGTCACCGGGAGTCGAACCTCCGACCTCTGGCTCCGCTGCGCACGGCGTGAAACAATTCGGCCACGAACCGTACGTTCTTCGGTTAGTAAGAGCGAGCTATTTATATACAACATTTACTTTGGCGGTACTCTGAGATCGACGAATTGAGCGTGTTTTTGTTATGGCTAGTGAGATGGTGCGGTGGGCGCGCTGGGCGCGCTTTAAAGGTCGTCGCCCTGCGTGGCGCGATGCGCATGCGCCTCGCTAGGGCGTGTTCGCTCGGGCGCACGCGCTTATCTCGTGATAGCGCTTTGTACGTCATGTGATTTTCGCCGTTCAAGTTACAGATAGCGCGAAGGTCGTTTTGTTCGCTGCACCAGCCGCGTTTGCGAAAGAGGCGCGCCACTCACACACAAGTATGTAACAACTGTCACTGTTGTTAGTTCACGCTCGCCCGTGTAACTAAATTGAGGAGCACGTCAAAGAACCCCAGGTGGTCGAAATTTGGGCAGTCCACCACTACAACGCTCCTCATAATCATATCGTGGTTCTTGAACGTGAAACGTCAGATGTTATTTTGTCAGTTCGCGCTCGTACTGTGTATACTTGTGCGTTCGTTTCGTGCATCCTTTTCTTTGAGCAGCGCGCTTTAAGTGTCGAGCCGTGACGGTTAGTTCGTACTCGTCCTGTGTATTTTCTTTTTGCGCGTCCTTTCTACTTGAGGAGCGCTCTGTCAGTTTCTTTTCGAGAAATTACAATTTGTGCTGTAACATTCATTCCATGGCCCTTGTGGCGAAATAATGCACAAAAGCCGGCAGATCCCACGCACTGTGGGAATCGAAAATGCGAAGCAGTGCCAGGAAGGAGCAAATCAAGCTTTACATAATTTGCATATTATTTTTTGCATATTAGGACCTGTCATTTATTTCCGTCACACAGTCACGTCGCGCGATAGATAACAATTTTGGTGTATATCAAGCTAGCGAACTGGACGCAAGCGCACCATGTGCGTGGCATGTAAATGGCGTTGTAGATGACATGCATGCAATATTTTCATGTTACCACCTGCCACTTATGTTCGTTATACAGTCATGTCACTCAATAACAAATTTGGTGTAGGCCTATATCAAGCTAACGAAACGGCCGCGAGCACGCCATGAGCGTGGCATGCATGTCCTGTCGCACATGACAAGCCATGATTTCCATAATACCACTTGTCATTTATGTTTGTCATACAGACACGTCACGCAATACCAAACATAGTGTATATCAAGCTAGCGAAACGGCCGCGGGCGCGCCATGAGCGTGGCATGCAAGTCATGTCGCACATGACAAGTCATGATTTCCATATTACCACTTGTCATTTATGTTCGTCATACAGTCATGTCAATCAATACCACATTTGGTGTATATCAAGCTAACGAAACGGCCGCGAGCGCGCTATGAGCGTGGCATGCAAGTCATGTCGCACATGACATGTCATGATTTTCATATTACCACTTGTCATTTATGCTCGTCATACAGTCACGTCACACAATACCAAATTTGCTGTATATCAAGCTAACGAAACGGCCGGGAGCACGCCATGAGCGTGGCATGCAAGTCATGTCGCACATGACATGTCATGATTTCCATATTACCACTTGTCATTTATGTTCGTCGACCATACAGCCACGTCACACAATACCAAATTTGCTGTATATCAAGCTAACGAAACGCCCGCGTGCGCGCCACGAGCGTGGCATGCAAGTCATGTCGCACATGACATGTCATGATTTCCATATTACCACTTGTCATTTATGTTCGTCATACAGTCACATCACTCAATCCCAAATTCGGTGTATATCAAGCTAACGAAACGGCCGTGAGCGCGCACGAGCGTGGCATCTAAATCATGTTGTTCATGACAAGTTATAGTCATGATTTTTATGATATGACCAGCCATTTATGTGCGTCATACAGTCATGTTGTGCCATACCAAATTTGGTATAAATCCCATTAACGATACGGCCAGGAGAGCACAAAGTCGTAGGCGGCTAGATAGATAGATAGATAGATAGATAGATAGATAGATAGATAGATAGATAGATAGATAGATAGATAGATAGATAGATAGATAGATAGATAAATAGATAGATAGATAGATACGCTCAAAGTCGCCGAAGTTCGCTAAGAAATGCTTCGCATTTAAAAAAGTCTCAGTTTCGCCACAAGGCGAAGCAATGAATGCGATAGCAACAAATTGGAATGTCAAGCCATGAATGGCAAGCAGTTGGAAACGTATAGCGCGCTGCTCACGCACACATGACGCACGAAAATAACAAGCATATGACGACAGAGAACTAACAACGTTCACAGCTCGACACTTAACGCTCTGCTCAAACTAAACGAAGCACGAAACAAATTCACAGGTACAGGCGAGGGCGAACTAACAAGTGTCACAGTTGTTACTTCGCTGTGTTTAAAAAGCGTGTTCTTTTCGCAAACGGGGGGACTCCCGCGAGTGAAGTGACCTTCGTGAGCTCGGTAAGTACAACGGTGGTGGTTGTGGTTCGAAGAAGGAAAAGGCGCCTAATTTCTGCAGCCCGGTCGGGAGCACGGCGCAGCGCCCTACAATAGAATCGTTCCGACGAAAGCCCAAATCTCCCCCACCGTGAGATAAGCACGCGCGCGAACGGGAAAACGGGCGTCTACCCTTCCCCCCCCCCCCCCCACGGTCCAAAGGGCGCGAGAGGATGAGCGCGGGCGTCACGACGAGCGGTGAATGGGGCGCGGAGCTACGGCCTCGCCGAGCGCGCCCTTTGCGCCATCTCGCCGGTAATGCTGAAAACACGCTGAAAACTCGCTGTATATAAATAGCTCGCCGTTTGAACGTCGAAGGACGTGCGCCTCGTGGCGCAACGGATAGCGCCACGCGCTGCAGAGCCAGAGGTCCCTGGTTCGATGCCGCGCGTCGGAAACATTTTAGGGGCGAAGCTCCTCTTAGTCTAACCTTGTCCTGCGTCCGGCGTAACCGGCAGTATCTCGTGATGACGATGACCCTGATGACCATGAAGAAAAAGCGCGTTCCAGACCACCTCTAGTTCCCATCGTGTGCACCGAGGAAGCAGAGCATCCCGCAGGTGGTGGGGCCATCTATGTCAAGCAGAACACTGTAGTACAATAAGGCCGTCAACCACCTCTACAGCCACTAGAGTCATGGCCGAGAGCATAGAGGGGCAGCTTAGCAATGGCTAGGAAGGTGGTGTCTGTGGCCCAGGTTGGGTCCAAACGCTCACCCCCTTTCTCTCCTCTAGGAATCCTCTACTGTACGGAGCGGCGCCCACGTCCTACACCCCTCCAGAGCATGCGTGTACCCTCTCTCCTCTCCAACGCTCAACCCCTTTCTCTCCTCTAGGAATCCTCTACTGTACGGAGCGGCGCGCATCATCTCTCTCCTCTCCTACGCTCACCCCCTTTCTCTCCTCTAGGAATCCTCTACTCTACGGAGCAGCGTTCGCGCTCCACATCCCCACAGCGGATGTGCGTCCTCTCCTCCTCTCTCCCCTCTACGCTCACCCCCTTTCTCTACTCTAGCAATCCTCTACTGTACGGAGCAGCGCCCGCGTCCTACACCCCTCCAGAGCATGCGTGTCCCCTCCCCCTCTCTCTCCTCTCCAACGCTCACGCCCTTTCTCTCCTCTGGGAATCCTCTACTGTACGTAGCGGCGAGCGCGTCCCCCTCTCTCTCCTCTCCTACGCTCAGCCCCCTCTCTCCCCTCTAGGAATCCTCTACGGAGCCATATAAGAATCCCTATCCGTCCACTTCACCGACCATAAAGCCGTTATAATGAAGTGGGACCGGAAGCCACGTCTAGCTACCATTTACGAATAGATAAAATTTCTTGTATATATACACACAGTGTTCGTCACGTCTTTGATGATGTACTGGACGAAAATTCACGGAAGATTCACGGTTTACCGATGAACCTCCAGAGCTTCGCCCACTCATCATCATTCACTCCGTGGATATGCTGTGATTTTTTTTTCTGAATTGTTTTTCTTTGTGGCTTTTATAAATATATAGATACATATACATATACGGGACATGACGGCGGCGGCAACGGCGACGCCGACGGCGAAAACCAGCCGAGAGTGTCCATATAATTGCTATCACAATAAAACGCTGAACAACTTCTGTGAAGACACGTTTCACTTTCGTTTTATACCGATTCCTACGACAGAGTGTCACACGCGAGCCCTCAAATAAGCGCGCGACGCCGATTTCTAACGGCGGCGTGAAACCCAGGCGCCGATCTGTCGCGTCAGGCCCAGCGGAACGAAGAAAAAAGCATCAAAAAATTCCCCATCTCCCGCTAAAGGGAACCATGTGTGGATGCGAAGCAGCTGGGAGATAATTAGCTTGAGCGGGAGGAACGTCGCCGCTCTCATTTCACGGCAGTGGTCCTGGCGCTCATCGCGGCGCTGCGCAGGAGAGAGAATGAGGCGCGCGCGCTCCGTCATTTTCATACCGCGGTACTACCGTGGCACCCCCAGCGGAGTAAGCAGCTGTCACACCACCTGTCCTTCGCGCCGATCCGTAGAGGATTCCTAGAGGAAAGGACGGGGGGGACTGTAGGAGAGGAGAGAGAGGGGACGTGCATGCGCTGTGGGGGGTGTGGGACGCGTGAGCCGCTCCGTAGAGTAGATGATTCCAAGAGGAGAGAGGGGGAGAGGACGCGCATGCGCTGTGGGGATATGGGACGCCGGAGCCGCCTCGTAGAGTAGAGGAAGGGGGGGGACCGTAGGAGAGGAGAGCCCAGGGGGAGGGGACGCGCTGTGGGGGTGTACACGCGTGGGCCGCTCCGTAGAGAAGACGATTCCCAGAGGAGAGAAAGGGGGTGAGCTTAGGTGAGAGAGGGGGGGAGGGGGACGCGCATGCGCTGTGGTGGTGTGGGACGCGGGAAGGAGGGACGGACTAAGCCCCCTCCAATCACATGCAAGCAAGATTGAGGAGTGGGGTCAACCTGGGCGACAGACACCACCTGCCTAGCCATTGCTAAGCAGCCTCTCTGTGCTCTCGGCCATGACTCAAGGAATGGGGTCAACCTGGGCGACAGACACCACCTGCCTAGCCATTGCTAAGCAGCCTCTGTGCTCTCGGCCATGACTCTGATGACTGTGTTAGGGTTGATGGCCTTCACATTACTACAGGGTTCTGGTTCGCATAATGGGTGCTTCCCTACTTCATGACAGTGGCCGGACGCGGGACGCGGGACGCGGGACGGGGAGACGCGGGATGGGGGACGCGGGACTCCAGTGGCGAGCGAATATAAGCGAGCGGCGACGGAGGGTCAAGGAGGAGAAGTCAGTAAGTGAGCGAGCCAGTGAGCGAGTACTCCAGTAGGGTTAAGTGAGTGTGTGATGTTGCCACTCAATGCGTGAGTGAAGGATGATGATGTTTGATTGCTGATGTGCGGTCAGTCGATCTGGAAGAATCGAATGACGACGCCGTGGGAGCTGCGGAAGTTTTGAGGAGCGTTTCCTGGAAGAGAAACCTCGGATGCACGGGACGACAACCAGCGCTGGACTTTGTGTGAGTGTCTTCCTGGAAGAGAAGCAATCAAGTTTAGTTCCAAGAACTTTGGACTGAATACGTTTGAGAACATTCCAGTCTTTAAGCATTCTTGGATAGTTTAATGCATGAGATTGCATTGTAGCGCGAGTTGTTTGTTCCTGTTGTTTTGAACACCATCGGAGTTACGTTGTGAGTTGTATTGTATTTGATACCTGCCAAGTGTGTATGTCTGTGTTTTGGTTGTACTGCCTTATCTGAGAATATATTTTATTTGTGTTATCAACTCTCGGCTCTGACTCGGTCTTTGGACCACAACCGTCGTTCGCTGGCGCACCAAAGGGACCACTTCTAAATTGTCCTTGCTTTCGTGTTGCGTTTTGGGGGGCCGACACATCAGCCTTTGGAATCCGCCCGGTGATTGCCTTCCCATTAACGGGAACAGTGACACAGAGTGATCAGCCATGATTTTTTTTTCTTCTTGTTAGCTGGTTTTATACTGGTATTATGGCGCGTTTTTCAGGATCTCCTCTTCTTCAAGGAATAGATCGGCGACCAGTATCTTGATTTCCATTGTCTTCTACTTTAGATATACCGTCTTGAAGCGAAAGAGGGACATGATACTGTAGCGCTAAATTCGAACAGAATCACTAAGAGGCCGAAAGAGGTAGGAATGTCGGCATCTTACTCTTTCCATTCGAATTTCGCCCTTGAATATCTTGTCCTTCAATTATTGCCAACTACCCAAAGAATAACGAATTGCGCAGCAAATGCATGTTACCAAGACAACTAGGTCACAAATGAAACAGATTTGATGCAGCCAAGCTGGCTATTTTGGTCAAGATTGTTGACACAATGCTGTTTTAATGGATCTGGCTCAATTTTAATGAAACTGCTGCACGATATGGCTCAATTTTTGTTCGAAACTGCCTTTTTAAACGTTACAATGAGTATTACGCCCATTTTCATGACAAACACTTTAAAAGTGAAATACAGTTATGCGTGCTTTGCGTTCCCGTGAAACCTGGCCCAGTTACATTATATGGATATCGCTATGTTAGAAAAAGAAATAGTACACATGCATCAGAACAAAATATACAATAAATAAAGGTTGTTGCCCGAGGAAAGACGTCACGTCGAGTGAAATGGACTATTAGGTGAAAAAGAAAGACGCAATGAATGCGTAGTGGCACGCGCACCGAATGTCACTCATTACCCTCTTCCAGTCACCCTGTCAAGCCCTGGTGTGAGTTGTCCGAAAATCGTGAAAAATATCAAAAACTTACAACATGGATGGAGTGGCTTATGCTATAGATGATAGAGAATAATAAGGCATGTCATAAATTAAAATTGGAGTTTAATATTTTGTAGAAATTAGTATATATAGCATTTTTTTTTATTTCGAGAGTTTGCCCAACGGCATACATAGTTAAATATACAGATAGAGGCCGGTTTCCGCTATGTACATCAACAGTGCTCTATGGTGGGGCCCATAGAGCCACAAATCATAATCTGGTGGTCTCGTCGGATGGAGGCCCACTGTTGTCAGGTAGCGCCGTCGTATCTGGTTCAGGCCAGGGCATGTCCACAACAGGTGCTTGATTGTAGCCGCGGACGCTTCAGTGGCACAGAATGGGCAAGTATCCCCAAATGGTCCATGCAGATGTTGTGGCCAGGCATATGTGACCGACGGAGTAAGTGCCGCCCCCCACACGAAGTCTCCGCAACACCACCTCCTCCCTGGCGGGTAAGTCCGCCTGGGAGGTTTGAACCACACGGTGGAATTAAATCTCGTGTGGTGCGGCGGAGAATCTCCTTGCGGTGGAGGAAATCACCCCGAGGATCACTCGGGAAAGGGGCTCCTTGAGTTCGCGGCAGCTCACTGTGGGTGGCGGTGTCAGCTTGTATGTGAGCAGTAATTGTGTCCCGTGGTATCCACTGTATCCTG